>JAJLVB010000070.1:25414-57300 GCA_030570135.1 Pichia deserticola | reverse complement strand
GTACCACGCTTGCAAGAAGGGTATGAAGTTGTAATATTGAGGAACCGGAGGGAGTTTGAGTTGTAGCAACTCATCGTTATCTGTTGTATTGATAACAAAGCTGACTGGGACTCCTGGTTGTATTTGTGATGCTGAGGTAATATTTTGCTGATGTGCTGTTCTTTGCTGTTGAATAAGATTTCTTTCTTGTTGTTGTCGTTCTAATAAAGTGGTAATGTAGGTGACGTTGATTTCTGTGTCATATGGCTTAAAGGTATCTATAAGATCAGAATGAAGTGAATTTAGTGGATGGTTTCCTCCGAAAATGTCTTTTTCGGGATGCAGTAAGTAATAGTAGGGGAAAGTTTGGATTTCATTATTATTGAATACCCCTGCAACTGTGCTGGGACTTTAGGTCCAGTAGACCTTGACCTCCTTTTTTATGAGGATGATGCCATAAAACAATCAGGTAATTAATATATTAAAACAAAGAATATTTTACAAAATTTTATAGAAGCGCAAGTGGTTTAGTGGTAAAATTCAACGTTGCCATCGTTGAGCCCCTGGTTCGATTCCGGGCTTGCGCAGCAAATCTATATCCGAGATAGTTTAGTGGCTAGAATTTCCGCTTGTCACGCGGGAGACCGGGGTTCAATTCCCCGTCTCGGAGGATTATTTTTATTATTATTATTTATTAAATAATTTAAAATTTAAAATTTAAAATAAATATTAAAAATATCAAATATATATATATATATATATATATATATATTTTCTTTTCATTATTATTATTCTTTCTTTATTCTTTTGCAGATTAGTAAATAGTTTTAAAAAAATATCAAATAAATTAAAAACAAACAAAATAAAAACAAATATTTAGATCCGATAACCGAAAAAGAAAATTTCACCGAATTTTTTTTTTTTAATGCTGAAAAGGGAAATTAACCGATTAAAAAAAAAAAACAATTGATTATGTCATTTAAAAAAGAAAGAAAAAAAAATAACACGCGTTTGTGAAAGGAAAAGAAAAAAAGAAGGAAAAATAAGGCATGAGCCTCATATACAATACTACAATACTACAATACTAACATATACATACATACATAATAAACAACCCCATGGAGTTAAAATAAATAATAAATTTTTATTGTTATAATCGTATCATTATTATAATATAATATAATATAATATAATATAGTCACACAACGTGATGTGATAGGGAAATTGATAGGCGCGGAAATGGAAATTATTATTTTTTTTTTTACTTAATTTAATTTAATTTAATTTAATCTCCCCCTTTTTTTTTATTTAGAAAATTGTATTGTTATATGCTTTTCTTCTCTCCTTTGATTCTATTACACTTTCTTTCTTTCTTTCTTTCTTTCTTTCTTTCTTTCTTTTCTCTTCTCTTCTCTTCTCTTCTCTTCTTAGTAATTTGTATATTTACATATTAGATATAATAAATAGTTTCCGTTTGATAAATACATCACATATTCAAAGGATAAATAAAAAAAGGAAAAGGGGAAAATTTTAAGATAGTCTTTATTTCTTAAACTACTCTAATATTTTACTAATTATAATATAATATACTAATAATATAATATAATATAATATAATCATTATTAGAGAAGGTGTATTGAAAGGTATATTATAATAATAATAATAATAATAATAATAACAACAAATTAGTCTATTCTAATAAATAAACATTTATTTTAATTTTAATTTCTATTTTAATTTCTATTTTACCCCTCTCAATTAATTTTTTATATTTTTCTTTTTTACTCCTCAGTATTTTTATTATCATACTAAAAAAAAATAATCTAATTAATTCAATATAATGTCTTATTTAGGTCCAACTTCTTTTAAGACAACACCTTTAACTTCAACAAATTTAGCATTTTTAAATTCATCATCTGATAATAATATAAATAATTCAAATATTAATAATAAAATTAAAAATGATAATAATAATAATAATAATAATAATAATAATACTAATAATAATAAAATTCCAAATTTAGGTATAATGATTCCAATTTTAAAAGATTCTGATAAAAAATTAATTAAATCTAATTTAATTAATAATAAAAATAATTCAATTACTGATTCATCATCTTCAATTATTTCATCAATTTCAACTTTAGATACTCCAAAATCTTCTGAAACTTCAATTAATTCATCTAATGATTTAATTTCAAATACTTATTCGAATACAAATACTCATTCTTTTAGAACAACAGGTACTTTAATTGATTTAAATGATGAAGATAATAAAACAATTATTTTACCATCAAATCAATCAATTATAATTGATAATAATAATAATAATAATAATAATAATAATACCAATTCAAGTATATTATCAATTTCTTCTAATAATGATAATAATATTAATAATAAAGTTAATTTAAAATTTCCATTATTAAGAAAAAAATCCGGTGAATTAATTAAATCTTCTTTAAAATTAAATTCTTTACAAAGATCAAATTCAATGCCAAATGCAAAATCTGTTAGATTTGCTTCAACTTTAGAAAATATTAAATTTTTTAAAAAATCAGAAAAACCAACTGCTGTTAATAATAATAATAATAATAATTATAATTATAGTAATAAAATTAAAGCTCAATGGGATTTTAATTCTGATGATGGTGATGATGATGATGATTATGATGATGATGATGATAATAATAATTATAATTATAAATATAATTTTAATTATAATGATGATTTAGATATTGATGATGATTATTATTATTTAAATAATAAAAAAGAAAATGAAAAAGATTATGATGATATCGATGAAATTGATGAAGAAGATGAAGATTATTCATTAAAATGGGAAATAATTTCAAATGATTGTCCTTATAATCCATTTTCACTTAATTTTGCAAAATTAGCTTCAAATAATAATGTTATACTTGAAAGTGTTAAATTAAATTCATCAGGTAATTCATTAATTGGTTTTGTTTATGTTAAAAATATTACATTTGAGAAAAAAATTATAATTAAATTAACTTATGATAATTGGAAATCTTTTATTGAAATTGAAAATTCAAATTATATTTCTTCAAATCATATTTTTAAATATTCAGATTCAAATTCAACTAATTATGATAAATTTTCATTTATTATTAAATTAGATAATTTAAATTATTTAATTAATAATAATTTATTGAATTTAGAATTTTGTATTGAATATATTGCAAATGAAAATTGCTTTTGGGATAATAATAATGGTAATAATTATAAAATTAAATTAAGAAAAGTTGAAAAATCAAAATCAAAGTCAAAGTCAAAGTCAATTACCACAACTATAACTCCAACTAATAATAATAATAATAATAATTATTTTGATTTTGAGGATACAAATATTAAATTAAAATCAAATAATAATTTTATAAATTCTTTAAATTCAAAACCTTTAACAGCTAATATAAATTCTTTAAAAATCTCAAATTCATTTGGTTTGAAAAAAATTAGATCGGAATCTTCAATTCCATCTTTAAAATCAAATATATTCCAAACAGATAATAATAATTCAGTTACCAGAGATACTAATATTAATAAATCGACATCATCTCTATTAAATTCAAAGATTAATGATTCAATATCATTATCAACTAAATCAAAGTCAAATAATAGTAAAATTCAATTGTCAAAATCAGCTACAAATTCTCCATCTTTAAAATCAAATGGTTTTATAAATAATAATAATAATAATAATAATAATAATAATAGCAAAGAATTTACAGATTATGATTCTTTTATTAAACAATATTGTTTTTACACAGATAATGAAAATAACAATAAAAATAAAAACACAACTTGTTCAAATGATGAGATTAATTTACATAATTCAAATCATTCTAAAACAACAACTTCAATGTTTGTCGATTAAAAATGATGATAATATTTACATATTACATATTTTCATTATTTATTCCTCTTATTTTATTTTACTTTATTTCATAATATTATTTTATGAATTATTTGGGTTATTTTTTTTTTATCATGTCAATTATATGGATTATTCTTTTTAATAATATCCTTTAAAATCTACAAATAGTTTAAAAGAAAAAAGTACCTGCATTTATTTTTATTCAATTCAATATATATTTCTTTTTTCTCTCTTTCATTTTTTTTAGAAAAACAACTTCAATCAATTTAGTTGTTTTAGATTCTTTCTCGTTTCGATTGTGCATTTTGCTTTTTTATTAAAAAAATTGGTGTTTTTCATTGCTTCATGTTATTTTTATTCCCATTATATTTAAGTTTCATTATATATATATTTCATTTCAGTTCAGTTCAATTAAGTTAATTTTTCTTTTTTTTTTTTTTTTTTTTTTTTTTTTTTTTTTTTTTTTTTTTTTTTTTTTTTTTTTTTTTTTTTTTTTTTTTTTTTTTTTTTTTTTTTTTTTTTTTTTTTTTTTTTTTTTTTTTTTTTTTTTTTTTTTTTTTTTTTTTTTTTTTTTTTTTTTTTTTTTTTTTTTTTTTTTTTTTTATCTTTTCATTTTCTTTTCTGTTGTATTTCCATATCCATCACAACATTTGTTATTCTAGTGTTTGTATCTATCTTTCGTTTGCATCTTTTGTTCTTATACTTTATTCATTTTTACTTTAGTTTTTGCATTTGTAATAATTTTTTCTTTGTATAATTTTTTTACAATCGTAATCAAAAATATTTATTTATATTATTATTATTTGTTATTTAATTAATTACACAGCCATTATATTCAATTTATTCTGAATGTAAATTATTTTTTTTTGTATAGCGCAATTGAACTCAAAAAAAATGAAAGAAAAGAAAACAGGGAAAAATGAGCGTTGAACAAATTCAAAATTAAATATGACTCAAGTTTGAGCTGAGCATTTTCTGATAAATTAACTATATAACCATTATTACTTATTTATCAAATTAATTTATCTAATAAACATGTCCAGTGTAGATAAGACATCTTCTGATATGACAGAAGAGGATCAACTTTGTAAATTATTTCATGAAGTTGGATTTGAAGACAAAAAAATTAGGGAAATAGTTAAAAATAATAAAGTTTCAAAATCATTATTTGAAATTATTAATTCAACTAATGAATTAGATAATAAACCTTTTGATAAATCAATTAATGCATTATTACATCAATTTGCAGTCTTATTAAAAGGTAAAGAAATTTCAAATATTGAAGTTATTTCAAAAAATATAATGAATAAAAATTTAAAAACAAATTTACAAGTTTCTGAAGCACTTAAATATTTAGAATCTCATAAAGAAAATTTTAAATTAGATGAATTTGAAATTTCATCAGGTATTGGAATTGAAATTACTGATGATGAAGTTAAAAAAATTATTAAAGATTATTTAATTGAAAATAAATCTGAAATTGAAGAGAAAAGATATCGTTTAGTTCCAAGTTTATTAGCAAATATTAGACAATTACCATCATTAAAATGGGCATCACCTGCATTATTTAAAAATATAATTGATGATGAATTGTTAAAATTACTTGGTCCAAAAGATGAAAGAGATATAATTAAAAAGGAAAAAAAGAAAAAGAATGATAATAAGGAAAATACAAAAAATTCAAATCCTAATAATGATAATAATAATAATAATAAATTTAAAGTTGAAAAATCAAGAAATATGTTTACTGAAGGTTTCTTAGGTGATTTACATAAACCTGGTGAAGAACCACAAAAATGGGATGATACAATTCAAGAACATCGTAAATTTATTAAAGGTAAAGTTTTCACTAGATTCCCACCTGAACCTAATGGATTTTTACATATTGGTCATTCAAAGGCAATTATGGTTAATTTTGGATTTGCAAAATTTCATGATGGTAAATGTTATTTAAGATATGATGATACAAATCCTGAAGCTGAAGAACAAGTTTATTTTGATTCAATTTTACGTTGTGTTAAATGGTTAGGTTTTGAACCTTGGAAAATTACTTATTCATCAGATTATTTTGATACTTTATATTTATTAGCTGAAAAATTAATTAATAGTGGTTATGCATATGTTGATCATTCAACAAGTGAAGAAGTTAAAGCTCAACGTGGTATTAAACCTGATGGTTCACCAGGTGGTGAAAGATTTCCATCACCTTGGAGAGATAGAAGTATTGAAGAAAATTTAATTGAATTTAGGAAAATGAGAGATGGATTTTATAAACCTGGTGAAGCAACTTTAAGAATGAAACAAGATATTAATTCACCATCACCTCAAATGTGGGATTTAGTAGCTTATAGAGTTTTAAATGCATCACATGCAAGAACTGGTGATAAATGGAAAATTTATCCAACTTATGATTTTACTCATTGTTTAGTCGATTCAATTGAAAATATAACTCATTCACTTTGTACAACAGAATTTTATTTAAGTAGAGAAAGTTATGAATGGTTATGTGATGTTTTACATGTTTATAGACCAGCTCAACGTGAATATGGTAGATTAAATATTACAGGTACAATTATGTCAAAAAGAAAAATTGCAAAATTAGTTAATGAAAAATATGTTAGAGGTTGGAATGATCCAAGATTATATACATTAGAATCTTTAAGAAGAAGAGGTATACCACCAGGTGCAATTTTAAGTTTTATTAATACATTAGGTGTTACAACTTCAACAACTAATATTCAAGTTACTAGATTTGAAAGTTCAGTTAGACAATATTTAGATCATACAACTCCAAGATTAATGATGATTGAAAATCCATTAAAAATTATTTTAGATAATTTACCAGATGATTATGAAGAATTAATTGAAATTCCATATAAACCAGGTAATGATAAATTTGGTTCAAGAAAAATTCCATTAACAAAAATTATTTATATCGATTCATCTGATTTTAGAGATGAAACAACAAAAGGTTATTTCAGATTAACATTAAATCAACCTGTTGGTTTAATGCGTGTACCATTTAGTATTAAAGTTAAAAATGTTGAATATGATTCAAATAATAAACCAATTTTAATTCATGCAGAATATATGAATGATCCAGCAACTCACAAAAAGCCAAAAGCTTTCATTCAATGGATACCTGAATCAACTAAATTTAGTTCACCTGTTAAAATTGATGAAGTTCGTATTTATAATCAATTATTTAAATCTGAAAATCCTTCATCACATCCTGATGGTTTCCTTGCTGATATTAATGAAGATTCAGAGGAAGTTATTAAAGGTTCAATGATTGAACCTGCATTTTTAGATATTAAAGCAAAATCTCCATTAAATATGCCATTTACTGAAGAGCAATTTTCAATTAAAGAAGAAGGTGGTGTTGAAACTGTTAGATTCCAAGCTTTAAGAATTGGATATTTCTGTTTAGATAGTGATAGTACAGATGGAAAAGTTATCCTTAATAGAATTGTTACATTAAAAGAAGATTCTGAAAAGGATTAAATCACTAGTCTAAAGTTGTAGTTTTTTACATTTTTTTTTTAAAAAAAATATAATTTACAATATTATTTATATCATTTATATTATTTACAGTATTTGCAATATTTATATAATTTATATTGAAACAAACTTATTTTTTTTATCAATTGATTTTAAAAATGAATGAATTTTTTTTTCCTTCACGAGATTTTCAATAGAAATTTTCAATAGAAATTTTCAATAGAAATTTTCAATAGAAATTTTCAATAGAAATTTTCAATAGAAATTTTCAATAGAAAATTTTTGAAATTTTTTTTTCATTTCAATTTTTTTTTTTTTTTTTTTTTTTTTTTTTTTTTTTTTTTCAGATTAAAAAAATAATTTACAGATTAATGAAACAATAAATTAATTTCATTTATCAAATATTATCAAGGTAGAATTCAACAAAACCAGATAGACAACCATGTCAGACTCGAAAGTTGCAGTTTCAAAAGATTATGTTGATGATACAATCACATTTGAAGATTTTAATTTAGATCCAAGATTAATTCAAGCAATTAATAAATTAGGTTTTGAACATCCAACATTAATTCAATCTCAATCAATTAAATTATCATTACAAGAAAAGAAAGATATTATTGCGAAAGCATCAACTGGTTCAGGTAAAACAGCTGCTTATTGTATTCCAATAATTCAAAGTATTCTAACAAATAAAGAATCAATTGATAATAAAGAAGAAAAGGAAATTGAAAGTGTTATATTAGTACCAACAAAAGAGCTTGCTAAACAAGTTAGTAATTTTTTAAATGAATTAACACTTTATTGTGGTAAATTTATTAAAGTTGTTAACTTAAATGATATAATTAATGATAAATTATTAAAAACGATTTTAAATGAAAAACCTGAAATAATTGTTTCAACTCCATCAAAATTAGTTTCAATACTTGAAGAAAATTCGAATATTAGTTTAATAAATTTAAAATATTTAGTAATTGATGAAGTTGATTTAATGTTAAGTTATGGATATGAAAAAGATTTAGATAAATTAACAAATTATTTAAATTTAAAGCAACATATGCAAGTTTTTATGATGAGTGCAACATTAAATGATGATATTAATAATTTAAAAATTAAATTTTGTAATAAACCTGCAATTTTAAAATTACAAGATGTTGATAATCAAAATAAGAGATTATTACAATATTATATTAAAACTAGTGAATATGATAAATTTTTATTAATTTATGTTATTTTAAAATTAAATTTAATTAAAGGTAAAATTTTAATATTTGTTAATAATTTAGATAGGGGTTATAAATTAAAATTATTTTTACAAAATTTTGGTATTAGATCATGTATTTTAAATTCTGAATTACCAATTAATTCAAGATTACATATTTTAGAAGAATTTAATAAAAATGTATATAATTTATTAATTGCAACTGATGAATCCAATGAATATGATGATGAAGAAGAAGAAGAAGAAGAAGAAAAGGAGGAAGAGGAAAAAGAAAAAAGCAAAGATCAAGAAGATAATAATAATAATAATAATAATAATAATAATAATAATAGTAAAGAATCTAAATTTAAAAATAAGAAATCAAAAGATAATATAAGAGATTATAGTGTTTCAAGGGGTGTTGATTTCAAAAATGTTGCATGTGTTATAAATTTTGATTTACCTACATCATCTAAAGCATATATTCATAGAGTTGGTAGAACTGCTAGAGGTGGTAAAAATGGAATGGCATTATCATTTGTTACATTAAAAAATGAATGGGGTAAACATAAACAATCATCATTACCAAGTGCTAAAAAGGATGAAAAAATTTTAAATAAAATTGAAAAGACACAAAAGAAATTAGGTTATCAAATTGAACCTTATCAATTTGATAATAAACAATTAGATAATTTTAGATATAGAATGGATGATTCTTTTAGATCTGTTACCAAAACTGCAATTCGTGAAGCAAGATTAAAAGAAATTAAAATGGAATTAATGACAAGTGAGAAATTAAAGAGACATTTTGAGGAAAATCCACAAGATCTTGAAACTTTAAGACATGATAAATCATTATCAAAAATTAGATCTGATGTTAATTTGAAAAGAGTTCCTGATTATTTATTACCACCTGGAGCAAGACAAGATGTTAAAAAACTTGGATTTGTACCATTTTCTAAGAATAAAAAGCGTCAACAAGGTAAAAAACGTAGTAATGGAGGTAAAAAGAAGGTTGATGTGTTAAAAAGACATAGAAAATAAGTAAATATAAATATTATATAATATGTAAAAAATAATTAAGAAATTTATATAGCAAATTAATTATAGAAAATACTTTAATTTAAGATACATAACTCTGAGTAAAAATTTGTTGCATAACTGGAAAAGATTTTTCACATAATTTGAATTTATTCTTAATATATAAGATTGATTCTTTATAAAACTTTATAAAACTTTATAAAACTTTATAAAACTTTATAAAACAATTGAGAACTTAACCAAATAAGTAACCTATTTATTATATTAGAATATCTCTATTAGTAAACTCAATGTAACCGCCACACATATACACACCGCCACACAAATGTGTCACGTGAAAAAGAAAAAGTTTGTTGACAAAAAACGGACGATCGACCCGACTTGAAAAAAAAAAAAAAAAAAAAAAGCGATTACGTGTCTTTTTTTATTTTCACAATATTTGTTTTTCCACACTGAGAATTACAGCGCGTTAACAATAATTCTCTTAAACAAACACGTATTTTATTTATAATATTTAAATAAATAAATAAATAAATAAATAAATAAATAAATAAATAAATAAATAAAATGACAATAAGTAATTTTGATACTTTTTTTTTTCATATTATATTATATTACATTGAAAATCTTTATTTACTTATTTTGATAGATTTGTATACATTTTTTTTATATCTATCTTTTCTTTTGCTTATTTTTTTTTTCCTTTTCTTTATTTATTATTTTAATTGTTGTTATTATTATTATTATTATAATTTCTTTTTAATTTATTTTACTTTATTTTTTTTCTCTTCTTTGAAGGTAGTCTCTCATATCAATCTACAAATGGCACCTAAAAAATTATCAAAAGGTTCCAAGATTCAAAAGGCTCAAATTATTGAGTCTCCTGAAGAGAAAACAACTGAATTTATATTAGAATCAGGTTTAATGAGAAAATATCCAAAAACTGAATTATCAGATGAAATTTCAAAAAATAGATGTTTAAATTCAAGAAAGGAAAGATTATTAGTTGCAATTTTAGTTATTTTCGCTTTAATTGTTAGAGCTTCAAATTTATATAATCCAAATAGTGTCGTTTTTGATGAAGTTCATTTTGGTGGTTTTGCTAAAAAATATATTAAAGGTGCATTCTTTATGGATGTTCATCCACCTTTAGCAAAACTTTTATTTGCAGCAATTGGTATTTTAGGTGGATTTAAAGGTGATTTTAATTTTGAATCAATTGGTGATGTTTTCCCACCAAATGTACCATATATTTTAATGAGACAGTTAAGTGCATTTATGGGTATTGGTACTGTATTATTCTCATATTTTACATTAAGAGCAACTGGTTGTCAAATACCAGTTGCATTTTTAACTGCTTCATTATTAATAATTGAAAATGGTTTAGTTACAATTTCAAGATATATATTATTAGATTCTCCATTAATTTTCTTTATTGCAGGTACTGCTTATTTTTATACAAAAACTGAAATTTCAAAACCATTTTCAATTAATTGGTTTAAATATTTATGCCTTTGTGGTTTATTTTTAGGTTTTTCAATTTCATCAAAATGGGTTGGTCTTTTCACATTTGCTTGGTTAGGTTTATCAAATTTAATTCGTATTTGGTTTTTAATTGGTGATTTATCAATTAAAATTAAAACAATTTTAAAAAATACTGCTTATAGAGGTTTAATTTTATTATTAATTCCTGCAATTATTTATATTTTAAGTTTTTATATTCATTTATTAATTTTAACTCATGAAGGTGATGGTGCAGCATTTATGAGTTCAGCATTTAGAATTGATTTTGATGATACAACTGTACCAAAATCAACAAGTGCAGATGTTGGAGTTAGTTCAATTGTAACTTTAAAACATTTAAATACTAATGGTGGTTATTTACATTCTCATGATCATTTATATGAAGGTGGTTCAGGTCAACAACAAATTACACTTTATCCACATTTAGATGAAAATAATAGATGGATAATTGAATTATATAATGTTAGTAGTGAACCATTTGAATTTATACCAATTACTGATGGTACTAAAATTAGATTAAAACATTTAACAACAAGTAGAAGATTACATTCTCATGATGTTAGACCTTCAGTTTCTGAAATTGATTGGCAAAATGAAGCATCATGTTATGGATTTGAAGGATTTGAAGGTGATCCAAATGATGATTTTACTGTTGAAATTGTTAAAGATTTATCAGTTAAAGGTGAAGCTCAAGAAAGAATTAAATCAATTGATACAATTTTTAGATTAAGACATGCAATGACAGGTTGTTATTTATGGTCTCATGAAACTAAATTACCAAAATGGGGTTTTGAACAACAAGAAGTTACATGTGCAACTCAAGGTATTAAACCTTTAAGTTATTGGTATATTGAAGATAATGTTAATATTTATTTACCTTTAGATGCTGAAAAAACAGGTTATAAACCTTTATCATTTTTTCAAAAATTTATTGAATTACATAAAAAAATGTGGCATATTAATAATGGTTTAACAGCATCTCATGCATTTGAATCAAGACCTTTAGATTGGCTTTTATTAAAAAGAGGTATCTCATATTGGGCTTTAGCTCCACATCAAATTTATCTTTTAGGTAATCCAATTATTTGGTGGCCTGCATCTTTTATGTTCTTAGGTTATGGTATTTATTTGATTATTTTATTATTTAAATATCAATTAGGTTATACAATTAATCTTGATGAAAATACTTTTACATTTAATTATAATACATTTATTTTCTTATTAGGTTGGTTTTTACATTTATTCCCATTCTTTTTAATGGAAAGACAACTTTTCCTTCATCATTATTTCCCTGCTTTATATTTTGCAATTTTAGCATTAGGTCATTTATTTCAATTATTACTTTCATTCTTTAAAAATAGAAAAATAATTGCTTATTCAATTTTTACATTAATATTTTTAAGTTCATTTTTCTGTTATTATCAAAGATTACCTTTAACTGATGGTACAGATTGGACACTTGAAAAATGTGAAGCAACTAAATGGTTATCATCTTGGGATTATGATTGTAATAATTTCCCTTATGAAGCTGCTCAAAATAATATACCTGCAAATGTTGATACTAATTATAATGGTATGGATTTTGATTCTGCTATTAAACCACAAGAACAAGCATTAAAATTAAAGCAAGAGCAAGAAAAAGTTCAAGAACATGTAGAAGCTGAATTTATTCAACATATAGCAGATGAAAATCCAGTAGTTCAAAATGTAATCCCTGAAAAGGATGAATTATAATAACTTATTTTTTTATTCATTAAATTATCTTAGATTTATATCTTAATAGAGACTTTTTTAAATGGGTCATTTATATTTCACTTATTTATATTAATAATTATACATTATATATCTTTTAAATAATTAGAAACATTATGTATTAAATTGTTTTTCTAAATTGTTTCTTGTTTGTACATGATTATAACCAAAAATAATTTCCTATTTGGGACATCCAATGCTAAAAGGGCGCCCATCAATGCCACCGCTATTAACTAAACAAAATTAACCTTAAATATTAATTACTATTGAGTTCTGTTTCATAGAAAAAAAAAAGTTTCCTCATAATGTTTATAAAGAGACTATATAGATAACACTAATAGACTATAATTATAAAATGGATAATCAAATTTATATGGATGATGAAGTAATAAAAAATATTGATAGTAATAGTCTTTTAATCAAAAATAAAATCAATGTTGTATTGAAACACTTAGATAATGATAAAGCTACAACAGACATAAACTATATTAAAACTCTAATAGATAAATTAATACCACATAATATAGCATTAGAAGGTAAAGCTATTATATTACTTTTCATCTTAGATGAGTATTCAGAATATCATCATATTGAACTTATGTCAATTGAGGTTAAAGGATTTTTTTCAACTTTATGTCTATCTTTACTAAATGATCTAAATTTCAGTATATTGTATAAGCATAAAGTATTAATTGATTCATTTAATATTATATTGATGAAATATTTGAAAAATTGCAATGAATTGGAAACACTAAGGATATTAGAATCATTTTTAAGATTTAAAAAAAATAAACATAAAAAAGTTTTAAATTTCTTTCAATTACACGTTGTTAAACAATTGTTTAATCATGGTAAATATGATGAAATTTTGAAATTAATAAATCAATTTAATATCGATGATTTTGATTTTATTGAAGATAAAGAACTAATCATAAATGATCTATTAACATATTTTCACTACGTATCATATACTTTAATAAATTTAAAATTATATCAAAGAGCATATAACTTAATCCATATTACATTAAATTTAAATCTTTTCATTGAGATTAACGAATTTCATCAGCTACTCTCAGAATTCATTTTTTTGTCTTTGATGTTAAATAAAGATAGTAATAATACGGATGTTATAATTGTCAAATATAAAAACAAGATTTTCCCAAGATTATTGAAAATTTATCAAAGTTATCAGATGTACGATATTGAATCATTTATTTGTAATTATTATCTATATATCAATCAATTAAAAAACCACAAACAAAAACATCTATGTGAAATACTTAATTATGAATCTTTAACTGTACTTTGTCATCAATTAATACAAAATAAACTAAATATCTACAAGGGAAAATTCACGGATGATTTCATGATAGAAAAGATTAATTCAGTTAATAAATTAATCAGTGATATTAATAAACAGTTTATTAATAATGATTTTAAACTAGCAGATTTCAAATATAATAATAACAATAATAACAATTATAACAATGATAATAATGACCAGATGATGAGCTTAGATTACAATTCATTACAATCTGATTGTCAAAGGCTTATTGATGTAAGCAGTACGCTAAAATTATTTGACAATTAATCCGAATAATTTTCTTTTGAAAATTAAACTATATTACATTACTATTTTATTTAAGTAAAGATTTCTTAATATATATATATATATATATAGATACCTGTTTTATAACTTTTCTATTTCAACTTTACTCTAATTCACCATAAACACCTCTTCTCTTAGTAGTATCATACTTTCTAACAATATTTTCTTGACCTTCAACTTGAGAAAATGCGAAACCTCTTTGCTTTCTCATACGATGAACTTGTCTAACCTTTCTAATAGTTCTTTGAAATGATGAAAATTTTGGTCTATGAGATTGAACTTGATTCTTTTGATATTTCTGGACAATGTGATAAAATTCAGGATTCCACTGTCTTTTATAAAACTTATAGAGAAAATCTCTCATCAATGCTAATATTGGTACAACTATTATCGTTAACCAAAAAACTCCAGACCCATAAATAAATGGCATAATTCCATAATATTCTTTTGCAACATTAACTTTTGGTGCAATTACTGCATATAAAGGAAATGCGACAAACCACAAAGCAAAGGAACCTGGTATAGCAATTATTGTGAATTTAGTCCATTGTGATGAAATTAATGCAGCTTTACCTAATGAAGTTAGTAAACAAACTGTATAAATCGCAATTCCAACAACCCATAAGTTAGCAACTTCACCATCAAAAAATTCATTACCATATTTATAGATATTAATAACTGAAAGATAGATTATTGCACTATGATAAAATCCGTTAACCGCCCATGACCAGAAAATTTCAACATTAAAAAAATGCCCTTCCTGACCGATTCTGTATAATTGTGGGTATTGATAAAGCATATTAATTGTTAAATACTGATCAAAAATACCAATGACAAATGGTGGCAATACAACAAATAACACATTATATAATGTTAAAGACCAAGATTCAATAATAGATTGACCACTAAATCCACTGCTAAAAACATACCAGAATTGACACATGTATAATGTAATATTTTTATAGAATGAATACAATATCGCTAGAGAAATTCTTTGATATGACCAAGAACCATGAACCAGTAAAAGTTTTTTCAAAAATTTGAATTCACCAATTGCAAAATCTGCACTTCTTGATGCTTGTGCACCTTCCATACCACTAATACCAACACCAACATGAGCAGCTTGAATCATTGAAACATCATTTGCACCATCACCAATTGCTAATAAAAGTGCCTTTTTCTTTCTCTTCACCAATTTAACAACAAGTGCTTTTTGTAAAGGAGAAACTCTACAACAAATAACGGCCTTACACATTGTCCCAATTTCTAAAAACATATCCTCTAAATCAGATTCTAATGCATAACCTAAAGATTTACCATCAATGACTAATGCCAAACTATCTAAATCTTCCTTTGAAATTTCTTCACCATGCAAAACTGTTAATTTTTCAATCATATTTTCGCAGGTATCATCCTTAGTATCTTCATTAATGATCAACAGATTCATATCTTCACTTAATAATTTACAACTCATACCAACATTGATTGCTGTTTCTTGTCTATCACCAGTTAAAACCCAAACATTAATGCCAGCTTCCTGTAAAACAGATATAGTCTCTGGAACACCATCTTGTAACTTATCTTCAATTGCAGTTGCACCTAATAAAAATAAATCCTTTTCAATTAATTCTGCTGCTTTATCCAATTCTTCTGCTCTATTTTCTAAACTAACAGAAGCCTTTTGATAAATTTCCGACCATTCATTATATTCTTGATCACTAATGACCCTAGTTGCAATACACAATGTTCTTAAACCTTCAACTGCAAATTCTTCTAAATGTTTGGTTGTAGCTTCAACAAATTCGTTATCAGGAGCTAACCTTTCAAAGATAACTGTATCTGCACCTTTAACATATAATCTAATTTTTCCATCTGGACATCTAAATAATGTACTCATTCTTTTTCTAGTTGAATTGAATTCACAAATATTTAATAATTCAAAAGTTAAATCTTTACCATTTGCTGAAACTACAATTGATGATGGTTTTCTAGTGTGGAATTTATAACCTAACATTGCAGCACCTTCAACCAATGCACCTTCATCTGGTGATGCTGCTTGATATTTGATTGTACCATCATCTTCAACTTCAGGTATGACTGTATGACAAGTTGATAATAAAGTTAAAAAGCTATCAATAATTTTACTATTTTTACTATTAGTTAAATCTTTTTTCATTTGTTCAAATGTATAATAACCAACTTCAACACCATCTTCTAAAGTTGCAGCTTTATCTTCAGGGACTGATTCAATATAACAACGACCTGCAATTGAACATGTCTTAAATTCCATTATATTTCGGGTCAAAGTACCCGTTTTATCACTGAAAACATACTTAATTTGTCCCAATTCTTCAACTAATGAGGATGTTCTAACAACAGTTGGAGTATCATTGAATTCACAATACATATCAAGATCAGAAGCAATTAAATAAGCTTGATAATATTTAATAATTTCAACTGTTACAAAAAGTGAAATTGGAACTAAATTTGAATATAAAATCCAATAAGTTAAAATATCCAAAAAGAATAAACCAACTTTATTTGTACCTTCCATATATAAATATGATAATTGTTTTCTATTAACTTGTAAATTAATTACATTACCTAAAGATGAAACAACTGCTAAGAAAATCAATATACCAAATAATGCAATAATTTGTAAGTTAATAATTCTTTCAACATCTGTTTTCTTAATTGGAGTTGCAGTAGCATTTCTCATTAATTTTGTTTGATGACCTGTAAAAATTACGATACCTTGGATCCACATTGTATTTCTTAAACTTGCACCTCTTAAAATTAATTGATCAGGACTTAAAGCAAATTCGGTACCATTTAAATCCATTGTACCTTCATAAGTATATAAACTACTATTGGGCCTTTCACTTAATATTTTACCTTTTATATTAACAAGACTTTGAGGATCAATTAAATGAACAGTTTCTTTCCTTGGTTGTTTAATTTTTAAATTTGTTTCACCATCTAAATTAGCTGTTTCAATATAACATAAACCATCTGGTTCAGAAGAGCTTAATAAAATTAAATCAGCCGGTAAAGATTCACCATTTTTTATTTTAACTATATCACCGACTTTAACATTAATCCATTTACGTTCATCATATTCACCAGTTGTATTATTTAAGATTAAAACTTTTGATTTATTTAATTCATTATCAGAAGAATTTCTTTTAATATCTTCTGACATTTCTTTAACTGCAGAAACAAGTAAAACAATCAATAAAGTACCAATAGTTGTATATCTATTAGTTGGAGTTACACCTGGAACTTGTTGAATACAAGAAGTAAATAAAAAGAATAAATTAGCATATTTTGAGAATTGCTCAAATAAGAATTTTGGTAAAAATGTAACAGCATTATATTTAGTTGTACTAATATGATTTGAAGAAAATCGTGATTTTGAATTTTCATGTGGATCATTTATATAAATTATTCTTGGACCTTTATCATCTTCATTTTTCCTCTTACCAAAACATTTTCTTATATCAAACATATTAAAATCTTTAGTTGATTGATCATTCAAAGGTGCTGATCTATGATCATGATTTAATTCATCATAAGGATCTTCAGGTTCTCTTGATTTTAAATTAACATTATTATAATTTGATAAACCGAATTTTTCTTTTAATTGATTATAAATTTCTTTTAAACCTGATTTATTAGTATTATTATTAATTGGTATTGATAAATCATTTAAGCTTGAATTAAATGGTAAGCCTGCATTACTATTAATACCTGCATCTCTATCATTTACAATTGTATCATCAATATCTGAAAACAGATCACTTATATTATCATTACTATTATTATTATTAATTCTATTAGAATTATCAAATGGATTATCTAATGCTTTATAAGAAGTTGATAATTCAAAAACTTCATTTGAATCATTGATTTGATTATTATCAGAGAATGGGTCTAATGCAGATATTGTATCTGATTTGTTTTTTATATTTGAATTTGAATTTGCATTTGAATTTGCATTTGCATTTGCATTTGAATTTGGATTTGAATTTGCATTTAAATTTGAACTTGTATCATGCGTGTTGTTTGGAATATCGTCACCTAAAAGATCGATTGAATCATCATTGTCTTCATCTCCAATAACAAATTTATTACTATAACTCATATTAATAATCAATTATCTTAATTGGAGTATTCAAGTCAATTAAAGACTAATAGAATTACTTTGGAATTAATCAACTGTTACACAAAATCAAGGTATAAGAGTGCAATAATTAAATTAAATTAAATTAAATTAAATTAAATTAAATTAAATTAAATTAAATTAACCCAAACATGCGCTCAATATTGTATACGCTTATTCAACCCATTAAATAAACACCAATTTTAAATTTTTTTTTTACGACAAGATATAAATTACAGTAAATCAATAGAAAATAGATTTTATAAGTTTTATTTGTTTAAATTAGAATTCACTATATATACTAAAGGGAACATTAAAAAATTTAAGCTTGAAGAGTAACTCTACCCTTTGGATTGGTAACTTGAACACCAATTGCCTTTGCTCTAGCAAGGATTTCAACTCTGTTTTTAGCAGAAACATTGTGAGCAATTTCAGCAGCATAAGTTTCAGTGTGTAATAATAAAACTTCTAAATCTTTTAAGTTTGAGACAACAAAAGCTTTTTTACCGTTTGGTCTTAAGAATTTGGTCTTTTTGTTAGAACCGTAACCGATTTTTGGAGCAGAGATAGTACCTCTGAATCTTCTTCTAACACAGGAATCAATACCCTTTTGAAGTCTCCAACTTTCACCAACTCTGTGGTATCTGTCAGAATGATGTCTCTTAAACTTCTTAGTGTGTTTCTTGACAATCTTTGGGTTTAATTGTGGAGCCATCTGTAATAATTTAAAACTAAAATTTTTTTTAAAAAAATAAGTAATGTTAGTATCAATGTGATATTAAATAATAATATAATTATGAATTGATAGATTAATTATTAAATAATTGATTAATGAGACAAAGTAATATGATAATAATAGTTGAGAACTTTTTCAATCAACCGATTGATTAATTGCAAACTTTAATAGTAAGAGTCTTATATTTCTTTGAATTGATTGGATATTGGTAATAATATCAAATGTTATTAATTCTTTCAATAAATTTTAAGTTCTTTCCTTTACTTATACCACTATTTCAAACACTTTGATATGAAAACTTTTATGAAAAATTGTAATATTTTATCCTCCAAGAAAAATAAGATGATATATAAGTTATCAATTTATGAAAGTAATGATTATTTAAGGTGTATTATATACATTATTGCTTCTCTATGTTTTATCAATTATTATTAGCTTCGATTTCACTTCTGTTCTCATTTATCAGTTTTGATTAATAATCAACTCGTTTAACTCATTAATCTATTCATATTCATGTATATGTCCATGTATCTGACTTACTTTTGATGTCTGTTTGATTAATAATTTAATTCAAAATAGATTTCTAAAACAGAAAGACAAACAAGAAATACAAAAATATGTAAAATCTTCAACAGTGTAAATATGAAAAATTGCTACTACTACAACTCGCTCAATGAGACGACTACATGGGGTTCACACACAATCACTTTCTCTCTCCCTCTCTCTCTTTCTCTCTTTGAAAAAAAAAAGAGAGGGCCGCACTCAAATTTTTTTTTCTCTTTTTCTTTTCTTTTTTTTTTTTAGATTTTTCTATTTTCTTTTTAAATTTTTCTCATATTTCTTAGGTTTTTTTTTTTTAAAAAAAAATTCATACAGTCACACCTCGCACCTCACTAGTATTACTCAATTATACAACCCTGGTGAGAAACACGTGAAAGACAAACTTGAACCCTCTTTTATGCTCTAATCAGCCACACTAAGCACGTGACTATTTTTTTCATATATATATATATATAATTAGCATGTAAATATCAGCCACAAACATGAATGTCAATCAATTTTTTAAAACACATTCCATTTACGTATATAAAATTAAAAATTGAATATTATCATGTACAACTGTTATTAACTCTTGTTTTCTATTTAACTTGTAGATTATACATCTCCAACTATCACAATAATGACAATCTCCAATAATCCACTTGAAAATACCATCACCACCACTACTACTACAACCACTAATAATACTAATAATACTAATAATACTAATAATACTAATAATACTAATAATACTAATACTAATAATAAAGAACATAACAGCTACTATTTCATAAATCCTGAGGAAAATTTCTCAACACTACAACCATCATTACGTGATGATGTTATAAGGCTATATAATATCGAAGATTTAGCACAATCTTTAGCAAGAGTTAATCCAGATGGTTCAAAAGGTGTTAAATTAAGAAAATCTTATAAATCTCATATAGCAGATTTACCTGGCAAACATAATATACCCACTGATGATAAACTTTTCACTCAATTAGCTTTAATGCCTGAAAATCCTGATTTTGGTAAACCAAAAATTGAACCTTTCGAAATTAATTATTTAGAGAAAATTTTAAATTTAGAAAAGACAGGTCCAAATGGTATACCCGGTTTTGATTCAACAAAATTAGCTTTATCAAATTTAGATTATTCCGATTTGAAAAAAGATAAAAAGCGTAAAGTAAATACAATTTCTTTATCTCCTGAACAACAAGATGTTAAAAGAAGACATGTTCAAGTTAAATTCGATTAATAAATATTATTACAAAATAATTTCTTATATAGAATGAAAATAATTAAAAATCTTTTCTAAATAATTACACATTTTTTTATTAAAATAATAAATAAATAAATAAATAAATAAACACATTTTTTTCTTTCTCAGAAAATAAAATTTCCTATTTAGTCAAAAGTTTACTCAATTTATTAACTCTTTTCTTCCTTTTATGAACAAACAATTTATTTCTAATCAATCTACCAGTTTGATTTAGTAATGCTTTAATGATATGTTTTTTAATTGCATTTACAACATCAACACTTCTCCAAATCTTCTTCCTAACACTAATTGATGGAACCACTAATGTTAAGTTATTAACATTAATTAACCTTAATTTACCCTTTCCTGAAAATGTAACATTTAATAAGAAATCATTAAAAACAAATTTCCTAATTGTAAAAAACAATTTGGCCCTTTCTGAAATTTCCGTTATATTCAGTGATTTATCATTATCGTGATCTTCTAAATTCCTACTTTTAATTGCCATTTTTGTTAAATTATCAACGGCAGCTGCTGTATTAAGAATTTTACCACTAACAATCTTCTTATTTAATCGCTTTGAATATGTTGATACAACACTATTTTTAGCATTTAGCTCTTTACTTAAAGTTAATCCTTTTTGGTTAGTAATACTCTTACTACTACCTAATGAACTGGTACTGTCAAGTTCATCGGATTCATCACTAATGCTTAAATAATCACTTGTAATACTATCTTCAATTGATTTTAATTTAACTAAACTTTCATCATCACCGTCAACATCAATATAATCATTAATTTTCTTATCTTCTTTTGATCTTTCAATACTTGTTTCAGAAATTTTTCTCAATTTATTATGATCATTTTTACTACTACCATTGCTATCCTTTTTTTTCAATTTATCATCTTCATAATTATTAGTTATCCTAGATTTCTTATCATTACCTTCATTATCAGTATCTTCATATTCATAGCTATAACTATCGTCACTATTATTACTGTCCTCGTTATACTCAGCATCTTTTGGAAATAAAAAGTGCATTAATTTCATACCAGTTTTATCTTCCATTGATACTTTCATTGGATGAAGTGTAATTTCTACATTTTTAATATTATGCATCCCACCAACCTTTTCACCTAATTCCCATTTAACTTTAACCATTTGTTCCGGTTTGGTATATTTATTTGCAAAACATGAATCTGGTTCATAGGATTTCAAAAGCTCTGGATATAATATATTATAATCTGTATTTATAATTTTAATAGTTTTAATATTAACTTCATTAATCGTGGATTTATCAAGCATTTCAAGTCTTGAAAATGAACAGTCTTTCATTATAAAATTTAAAAATGAATGCTCTTTATCAATTAATTCAACATTAATTTTACATGCTGATATAACCCATTCAAAATAACAGTCATCATCTTTTGCATTACTAATAGGATTACATGACATTGAGGCAATTTTTGATAAAACTAATAAATTAGTAAATAGCTTAGAACATTTTTGTCTAATTAATCCATCAATATATGGTTCTTCAAATGTTGTAAGTCTAATTGGTATTAACGAATGATAAATTGAAGATAATTGTTTAATTTCTTCAGATGATTTTCTTAAATTTTCAAGAAGTATTTTCTTATCCATATCACCCATTGCTAGTTCTAAAGCTTCTAACATTTCTGCAAATTGCTTTTGTTGTGGTGATGCATATATTAATAAATGTTGAAAAGTTTCAAAAAAGGTTTGATACGATTCGGAATCTATTTTTGTCTCAAATTTTGGAATATTAACATATAATTTATTTCTACGCTTATTACCAGCATAAGAATTGGATGTTTTCTCCATCAAAAAATAAATTACAATATCCGATAATAATGTTTTATTCTTAATGAATTCTGTTGGTTCATCACCATCCAAGAAAACGGGCCATGAGGAATTACTGCCATAGTGTTTCTTTTTCTTGCCCAATTCACAATATTCCTTTTTAGAAATCATTAATAAATCTGCATTTTGAAAAATAGTTCCAAATCTTTTGGCAATGTCTGCAGAATTAACATATTTAAACCAATCTTCATCCATAAAACTAATAATTTTAACTTCATTATGTTGAGCTCTAAAAATTATTAATTGTTCTTGGTCCGGATGATTCATTAATTGAATTTGAACATCATTGAATCGAAGTAACATATGATCAACAGCAATTGTACTTTTAAAGTAATCAGATACATCCTTCATAACTTTGCTAAACTCTTCTTCATTAGTAATATTATATCCAAGCATTTTTGAATCTGATTTCACTGGCTTTGATGGATCCTTAAAGTCTTCAAATTCTTCTAATTTTTCATAAATTGCTTTGACTGAAGAATATGATGTACTATACATATAAGCCCTTCTAAACTCAATACTTGCAATATATTCATATAACAAATTTCTGGCCGATGGATACCATTTAAATTTCAATTCGTTAGTATCAAAAATATGATGAAATTCAGTACTAGGAAATTGTTCAGATTTAATATAACAATCATGTGAATCCTCATTACCAAATTTATTCTTTCCAAATTTTTTATCCATCCAATAGCAAAAATGTGATGCATATAAAAGTGGATGAATTTGTCCATTTATATCAGATGATTTTAATGATGGAAGATCAATTTCTTCATAATCTTCAATATCGATCCACTCTTTATCATTATCAAATATTTCATATTTATGTAAGGGAGTTTCTTCTTTTGGTTCACTGAAACTTAACCCAACAATTCTAAGATCAATTTCTTTTAAATCTACTTTACCGACGTAAAATGTCATTTTCATAATATTATAGTTTTGATTGAAAAACTTGACATGTTTAACTTTTTTCTCTTTTCTTTGATGTAAATCACACTTGAAACTTCCAATTTTGGCCTTTAGTCCAATCGATGCATGATTATCAGGTTTTATTAAATCCGCTCTATATCCATGATAAATATATAATGGTTCAACATCAAACATAAATTTAAACGTCATTAAATGACTACCCATTTTAACGGACTGGGGTTTTGCAGCCCAAAGATTTCCATTTCTGATAGGAAGACCAATATCTGCACTAAATTGCTTAAACCATTTTCTGAAATGATATAAAGTTCTTGGCGTTAACCTCAATACGTTATATGTTGAATTTTTTGCTGATAATTTTAATCCCATATGAATATAATCAGCTCTGAATCCTTTATACGAATCAAAATTTTCCTTATTTTCTACTCTATCAGTACTAGTTAAAATGTTCTCAAAATGGGATTTAAATTTAGTACTTTTTGTTCCATCATCTAATCTCCTTTCAAATAACATTGATATTTTAATTTCAATATTACCATTTAAGACTATATTATGAGTTTCAAATTTAGAATTTGATGCAATAGTTAAAATAGTATCCGAAAGTGAACCATTATCGTAGTATAATTCCGGATTTAGGTAATAACCAAAAAATGATGAAACAAAGAAGTCATCAGCATCAGCTGGCAAAAAAATCAGTTTCCTAGTACACCAACATGGTAATGGTTGAGATAGATAATTTGGCACACCAAATAAAACAGATTTTGATTTAAAAATAAAATAGTCTCTCTCTGATTCTCTTTCAGGATCATTAATCAACCATTTAACGTCATCCTTGAAAATCAAAGAGAAACCAGAGCAGAGACCCAATATTTTATATGGATCTTGTGTATTAAGAATATTAAAGCAAACTTCGGCATCATTATTCTTCCAATGAAATTTAAAATAACCATGCAGAATATTTCTTAATTTATCCCAGATTCCCAATTTCGGACTTGGATCTCTTGTTGCCTTACTAAATGTATCAAAGCAAATGCTTAGATGTCTTAAAACAGCTTGATAACTTGTAGACCATGTAACCATTGTTGAATTATCTGAATTGACATAGCAATCAATTTCATAATAACTTTTCACAGATGTTATAGTTTTAGGTGCTTCCCATGAATAATAATTATCTATTGTATTTCCTTCTTCAAAATCATCGTACATAGGTATATGTAAATACCAATATTGATCATCCGACTCTGGCATTGGCTCTGAAAGGACCAAAGTTCCTTCCAGCACAAAGCTATCAGACCATCTATCTGAAGTTTTATAGTTCGGAATATATACAAAAGGTAAAGGGAAATCTCTCAAATGTACACGTACTTCACAAGCTTTTAATTTTATACCCAATGGAATTACTTTATCCCAATATGTATTTTTTGGAACTCCTTTACCAACACGATGTAAAAATTGATGAACATCGTTTGAATCTTTTTTAAATAATGGTGGATTCAATGTTAAAACAAAGTCATTAAATAGTAGTGACATTAATGGAGGACTATCATTGAAATTAACTACCTGTAAATCAAACGGAGAGGATGGAATAATGGAAGGCATGATATTTTCTGTTAAGAATTGAGTATTTGCCTCAACAATTAACTTTCTTTTCATTTTATATTCCTTGACCAATACTATCCATGACTTGGAAATATTTAATCTAAGTCTGTGCAATTTTTTTTGACAAACTTTTACTATATTTTTTAAGTGTTCATTATCAATAGCTTCTGTATTTAAAGTTGGATTAAGTAATAATTCATCTAATAAATCATTTAATTTTGTAACATCTTTATCACTATTAAAAGTATCAATTGCTTTTCCTTTAATATTATCAATAAAACTGTTAAAATACTTTAGCTTTTCTAATCTTGCTCCATGTTCTAATAAACCTAATTGATAAATCATGCCTAATTCTGTTTCAAACAAATCATCTTGAAGGGTAAATGCCATCATATTTGATTTAATTTTAATATGAGGTAAATTAATAACACCTGATGAAGATACTTTATCTAATCCTGAAATTGGACCTGTTTTAATGGACTTGATGAATTTTTTAGTTAATTTAACTGTAAGTATAATAGCATCAAAAAATGAATGAACAATAAAATTTGAAGGTATAGAAAATCTCATATTATCATGTGAAATTGATATTTTCATTAAATTTTTATTTCCTTTTGGTAATTTACAAATACATCTCATATTATCTAATGTGATAAATCTAACAAAAAGAATAGTTTCTAAATTTTTTTTAACATATACTCTGGTTACTTTTTTATCCATTATTAAGACGTGGTTACCTAAAAATCCTTTTAAATCAAACATATCAATTCTAAGACTAAAATTTTGTGGCATCATCATTTTAATTTGTGCTTCTTTAATATACCATTTTATAGTTATTAAATCTAGGATTGTTTTCTTTTTCGTTTGAATTTTATTATTATCAGTTTTAGAATCATCATCTATGGTTGAAATATCAAATTTATGATATGAAATTGCATTTTTAAATAAATAGAATGATGAAAATAATGTGAAATGAGAGGAGATTGTATGTGAAACATCAATTGTTGGTATAATTGTTGAATATTCAAATGTAGCATTTTTTAAACAATAAAAAGTTAAATCTAATTCTGGGATTTTTAATAATTTTTCATTAATATTAATATCATAAGAAGGATGTAAAGATTTTGTAATTATTCTTACATTTTGAATTTTATTTGATATTACCCAATAATAATCATCTGGAGTTTTGGAAAATTCTGAGTAATTAAGTGATTTATTATCATCACTATCATTTTTTAAATGAACGTTTTGAAAGATAAATTCGAGTTTTCCAATTTTATAAACGACACTAGATGGAACATAAGTTTTATCATCAAAAATATTATTATATTGATTTTTTTCATCTAATAAATCATCTGGTGGAAGGAAAAGAGATTTTGATCCAAGAATAATTTTAATTTCTTTTAGTGTGATATTAAATTCTGAAAACCATGATGGTAAATCAGAAAACAAGTTTTTAATATTGATTGGATTTGAAATTTTTTTATGTTTTAATAATGGTTTATTTTTTGTAGTATACTTTTTAAAAGAATTTAACACAATACTTAAACCATTAATTGCTTCCAAATCTGTTAAATCAATTAAAAATTCTCCAAGGTTAAAATTAATTTTAAGGTTATCAAAATTAAATAATTGAAAGTATAATTTTAAATTAAAATCTCTAATTGAGTTAAAAGTAGTTGCACTTTTATTTGAATTATTACGTTGGTAAATCATTGAAATATCTGGTATATCAAAACGGATATTAAAACTCATTATTTTTTTAATTGTTTGAATATCAAATTGAAGATTTATCATTGAAGGTTGGAAAATTGCTAAATGAATGTTTTTATTTTTTATAATTTCATTTTCAGATTTTACAACTAATAAAGGTTTTTCAATGAAAAGTTTAATTTGAAATTTTGGTGATGTATTTAAGAAAGTATTTTTATAATATGATTTTCTCTTTTCAATTTCTTTCTTTAATACATCTTTATCTTTCTCATCATATTCATTATTGTTATTAATATTATTTTTATTCTTTTTATTAGAAATATCATTATTTTTTTCTTTAAGAACTTTCAATAAGATACTTAATTGTTCAGTACTAATATCAATTGAAGGATTTGCGATTGTTAATTGAATTGTTGTAATAGTTTGTTTTTCTATAAAATTTTCTTGAATTGATTTATTAAAAACTACTCTTAAAAGGTTAATCATCATTGTTGATTCCACTGTAAGTAATAAATTTGGTATAAATATAATATCGAATTCTTTTGTTTTACCTGAATAATTTTTAATTTTATAATAATTTAATGAAACAGATAAATTATTAAGAGTTAGTATCCATTGTAAAGGGAATGAATCTTCAACAAATTTTAAACTATAACCTACTTGATTTGGACTAATTGGTCCAAGATTTAAAGAAATTGCAGCAATTTTAGTTTTAATAAAAATAAAATCATTTAACTTATTAATATTAGCATCTGAATTATTTAAAAAATTATTTAATTTATTTGAAGTTGTTAAAGGTATATCATATATATTAATTGATTGAATTGAAATACTTGCATTTTTTAATAATCTAAAAACGAATCCATAAATATAGAGTTTATATTTTTGAATTTTAGGTAATTTATGATTTTTTAAATGATTATTAAATTCATTTTCATTATTATTATTATTAATTTTTAAATTTGTATTTATTGATTTTAATAATTTTAATAAATAAATTACTGAAATATCAATTTCTAATAATCTAAAAATTGGTTCAAATGAAGTTATAATACCATTTGTTATATCTAAATCAACAGTTACAATTGTTTCACATCTATTAAAAAATTTTGATAAAATTTGATTTGATCTATTATTATATAAAATACATTGATTCAATTGTAATGAGGAAGACCAAATATAATTTAAGAATGTAGAATTATTTTTTATGAATGATTTTTTATTGGTTGGTTTATTTATATCTGTTTGACCTATAATATCAGAACAATTAATTGAGAATTCTGAATTTAAAATAATCTTAATATTATTTATAATAAATGATAAATGAGGTAAAATTTTAAACAAAAATCTTATAAGTCTTTTCAATTTTTTATTATTTGGATATATAATAACGGGTGCATCAGGATCATAAGATTTATTCTTTAAAGATTTAAATAATTTTGATTCAATACAATTTGAACTATTGTCCTTTTTAGAATTTTTATTAATAGTTTTTAAAATTTCATTAGTTTGAAATAAACCTGATAAATTTAAATTTAAATCGAAGAAAGATAATTTAAAATAATATTTTGATTTTTTAAATAATGATAAATGTAATTTAATCTTTCTTATTTCAATATTAATATTTTTATTACTTGAAGATTTATAATTTAAATGATGAATTGATAAATCAAATGGATTTATATAACTGTAATTAATACCAAAAATGACGTAAACTGTAAGTTGTAATATTTTATGCAGTATATAAAATATTATGACAAATAAGTATCCATAGATAAGGGGTATCATATTGACTGTTTTCAATTGAGGTTGAAAATGTTATGTATGTATTAACTACCATCAATGATGATAATTATTAAGTAATTCAATACAATTCATCATATTGTGGCAGGCAAAAGCTTATCATCATCATCATCTCCTCCATTGACACCATTTGCCACATAATAAAAATATAATGCAATTAGTGCAAAACGATAATCGAAGAATTGCGATCTGCGTAATTTGATAAAGAAAAAGAAAAAATAATGCAAAATGAAATGAAATGATCATGCGCCAGCCTGCGCACGTGACATTGGTTCGTTATTCTATGGTGGAAGATAAATCATTTTTTCGTTGTGTGAATTATAAACATGTCGTTGAAAATGGAGTAAAAGTTTAATTTAGAAGAGGATATTTAAATCATGTATTTGAAACTATGAAAGAGTGTTATAATTATTAAGATGGTGCCTATAGTTTATTTTAGAATGGATGGTTTAGATTTTCCCGGATTTAGAAAATTACCAGTCAAAGTCAAAAGAAAAATGACTTTGAAAGATATTCCAAAAACTACAAGAACGGGCGTTAAAAAAAAGATTTAATTCTACCATTCAATTATTCTCTTTGATAATTATATTTAGAACAACATGTCATAAGTTTGAGGAATTGAATGTTTATGTAAAAGATAATAGTTCGACTCATTTGATTTTTCTCTACTACAAACAAATTATAATGAATCTGACGAATCTGAAGAATCTTAGGAGTCTGATGAACTTAATCAAAGCAAATATCTTAATATGAATGAAGAAGAAAAAAAAAAAACAAAGATCAGCAGCAAAAATTATGATAGAGAATGAGATGGAACTGGCTTTTGAAGAGAATGATCAACAGATTGATGTTGATTTTAGATTAGAAGATTCGGATGATTAAAGAGAAGGAAACAATGTGGAAGATAATTATCTGAATTTAAATATCGAACAAACAAATGCTGACTATTTTTTTTCTCACGTTCTTACATATAATGTTACAAATTTCCTAACAATTTTATCAGATACGGATGCTAATATAAAGATGATGAAGAATGTTATTGAAGGAGTCACTCATTCAGATTCATATAATGCTATAGATTTCTGGTTAGATAAATTCAGAAATTTTTCTCCAGAAGTATTAACAGCAAGAAAATATGTACTTCATTTTTCTAATTTGTGGGATAAGGTAGGTAAAAGAATTTTATTAAAAAATTGCCCTTGTCAGCAAACGGTTTACATTTTTTTGATATTGGCGGAATTGGTAATGCATTTGTCTGATCTTTTATAGATTTCTTATTCTTTTCATTGAAATTATTTTTCCTTTTCGATATCTTTTTGGATGTTTTTGTATTAGATATGATAACATTTGTGTGGGGATTTTTGATTGTAACTTGATTAGACTCTTGTTTTCCTTCGATATATAGAGGCTTACTTGTTGAACTTTCTATTAATTTATTGGTATTCTCTAACTCTTTTGTATTATTTAATTCAGTTGAATTATGGTTTGTTATTTTATTATTTGTTGGTTGACTGGAAATATGAACTGCTTTATTTTTCATGGGAATATTAATTAGTTCTGTTGAAGAAGCTTCCTGAATTGCATCCTGCATGATTACGTCTTCATCAGGAATTGTTTCTATCTGTACCTTCTGGTGGTTTGAAATATATTTGGTATTTTAGTTTTCCATTTAAGAATGCATTTTTCGCATCCATTTGTTGCATGTACCATCCATTTATTGCATGTACCATCCATTTATTGCACATAAGCTGAATAAGAATCTAATCGAGTCAATTACTATCACTGGAGAATATGTTTCTAAATAATTTTGACCAGCTTCTTGTTTGAAACCTTTCGCAACAAGTCAACATTTAAATCTTTCACATTTTTCTTCTTGCTTTACATTACACACCCAACGACCTTTAATAATAGTACCTTTTGCATCTTTAGCTTTGACCACTTTGAATAAATCAAATTCCTTGAATGCTTTTAATTCTTCTTTAGCTGCCTGTATCCATTGATTTCTTTGTGAAGAGGACAACATTTCTTTATAATTATTTGGAATTTTATATTTAGAACTTGAAACGAATTTAATCATTGTAAGGCTGATAGAACGGATTTACAGGATTATAATTATGAAAGTATAAGATTTGTTTTATATATTTGAATGATGATCTCGTGAAACAAATAGAGAAAAAAAGAAAAAAGAAGGATGATCACAAGATGAGCTCTTTCGTTGATGGTAATTTATTTCAAGATCAAACTCAAGTTATTGAAGATAAAAATTCATTCCGTTTTAATATTGGTTTCAGTGCAGATGGATGTAATATTTTAGATCATTCAAATTTAAGTATGAATGCACAATTACTAACAGTATTGGATCTGCCAGATAATCTTAGGATGAAAAGTTTGTGTTCAATCATTCCAATGGTTTATAAATCTACTACCCGAAATAGCGGATATCCTGCCGAAATGAGTAAGATGATGTTTTGGGATTTAAGAGAAGTTTTTTTGAATAGACATTTAATGTCTTGTAACTTATAAGCTATTCTTCATAAGAATATATATATAATTTAGTAATATATCAGAAAAATATATATATATATATATATAATGTATAATTTAGATATAAATAATTTATATACCAAAAGAAAAAAAGTAAGTCTCTAAAAATTTTATGTAATATTCAAAAAACAACCTTAATACATACATACTCATAATAACTTATAAAAAAAATTTTAAAATTCGTAAACAATTCAATTACAATTATAAA
>JAJLVB010000070.1:5994-25314 GCA_030570135.1 Pichia deserticola | reverse complement strand
ATATATATATATAAATAAAAGAGATTATTCATAAAAACAAAGATGGCTCCAAAGAAAAATGTCAAGATGGATTTATCATCCTTTTTAGCTGATGATACATTTGGCTCAGCAGCTGATTCTTGGGCTGATGAATTTGATCCTGATATGTTACAAAATACAACTTCAACTGTTGATATTGGTATTGAATTACCATCTAAGGAACCAATTATTCCTGATGAAGCACCATTTACTGCAAGAATTGCATCATTCCCAGATGGTACAACTGAAGATGAATTAAAAGATTTTTTCATTAATGGTTTAAATTTAATTGAACCTGAAATTGTAATTGAAGATTTTTATTGCCCAAAAGATATGGATGGTAATTTAAAACCATTTGCATTTATTACTTTTAATTCAAGAGATTTATTAGTTAATGCATTAACTTTAAATGATAAACCAATTCATAATAAACCAGTTTATGTATCTGTTGCAAAACCTTCAAAAAGGGAAAGAAGATCACATGATGATGGTAATAAATTTTCAAGAGGTGGACGTCGTGAAAATAATGAAAATGAAGATATAGATTGGTCTGGTGCAAGAGGTTCAAGATCTCAAAGAAATACAAGAGAACCAAGAGAAAGAAGACATGAAGTTGATATTGATTGGAATGATGCTAGATCAGGTAGAGCACCACCAACTAGAGATAATGAAGAAAGACAATTTAGAGGTCCACCAAGAGAAAGAAGAGGTCCACCAAGAGAAGATAATTTTGATTGGGGTGGAGCAAGAGGTTCTCAAACTCAACCAGAAATTCAAGAAAGAGAAAGATCATTTAAACCAAGAGAAAGAAGAGAACCAAGAGAACCAAGAGAACCAAAAGAAGATAATTTTGATTGGAATTCAGCAAGGGGTTCATTAACTCAACCTGAAATTCAAGAAAGAGAAAAATCATTTAAACCAAGAGGTGAACATAGAGATCATCATCATAATAAAGAATACAAAGAACGTAAAGAACAAAATGATTCATTTGATTGGGGTGCAGCAAGAGGTTCATTACTTCAAAAAAATGAAAATCCAAAAAAATCATTCAAACCAAAGACTGATGATTTTGAATGGGGTGCAAGAGGTTCAATGCTTAAAAAAGATCAAAAATCACAATCAAATTCAAATTCAAAATCAAAATCAACAAAAACTGAAAACAAAGAAACATCAATTGATGGCCCAAAAAAATCAATTTTCAGTGTTTTACAAAATGATGATGATGATGATGATGATGATGATGATGATGATGATGATGATGATGAAGAAGAAAATAAAAAGAAAATTTCTAAATCTAATGATAAAACTGATAAAATTGTTAGTGCTACCGCTCAATTATCATTAGATGATGAAAGTGGTTGGACAATTCAAAAATAATTATAAAAAATTTATTATAATTAATTCATTCTTTTTTATTTCATAATTTTATTTTCTTTTCTTTTCATATTTTATTACTTTTTATTATTATTTCATTCAAATCTTTTCTCTCAAACAGTTTCATTTTTATCACATCAATGCTTGTCAATTTATTTTTATATTTATTATATTACATTATTTTTTCTTGTTTATTTCATGTTTAAATTCATTTTAGAGCTTCTTTAATTAAATGTATTTTTTTTGTGATGTTTTGTTTGGGGTAGGTAGGTTATTTTTTGTTATTCTATATCATCTATTATTTAATGTTTGCTTTTCTACTATTTTCATTAATGTCTTAATTAATTTTCAGTGTTATTTTTGCTATATAATTAGGAAGAAAGAAAAAAATCAAAAAAAAAATAAATACTATTTCAATTTACAACACAAATATATCAATTGAATCAAATTTAAAATCATATTCCAATTAATTATTATTCAATGTTCTTAGATATTTGAACTGAATATTATATTACTATTAAAATTTAATAGAGAAAGATTGAAAGTGAAAATTAAACTTTTATATCATTTCAAAGCAATTATATAATGCACTGAAAAAATAAAGACAAAGAAAACACCCCAGAATTATTTTAAATATTCTGAAACGAAACAATATATTTTACAAAACCAATCAATCGAATTAACCACTCAGCAGACCTAAAAATCTACTTATTAAGTCAATAAAGTCAATCAATTCAATAAACCGGCATAAATAAATTATAATTTTTTTCAAATAGTTTAAATTACTGTAATACAATCTAACAATTAGAAAAAAAAAATAACATCATACTCAACAAAAATAACCTGTTAATCAAATAAAATATTCTTGTTGATTTATACATTTATATACAACTATATTTATATAGATTCTTTATATTCACTCCTTGTTTAAATTTTATAGTTTTTATCTATAATATATAATGCTTTTCGAAAAAAATATGGTTTATAATTTACAAAAAAAAAAATAAAATAATAATAATATAATTCAAATCCAAACCCTCTTCCCACGCACGTGAAAACCCTCATCCTCTCCACTTTCTTTAATTAAATTGAAAATTGTCGCAAAAATTTTAATTTTTTTCTTCTGCTTTAAAATTTCCTCTTCACACTGAATTTTCCTTTTCTCTTTGGGTGAGAATGTTGAAATTTTTCTTTACCTATCTTTTTATTTTACGTTTTCAAAATTTTCTAACAATTTCAGTTCTTTTTCTATATTATTATCTCTTTTGTTTTTTCTTCCTTTAACAAGGCCTAGGCTATAGATAGATACATTTTATTTTAACATCAATTCAAAATGGGTAGAATGCACAGTAGTGTATGTGTGCTTTAAATGAAAGAAAAAGAAATGAAAGCTAAAAGGTTTAATACAGAAGAAGCATGGCTCGATTTGGTAGATTCAAAATATGCTTTATTATAATCATTCTAAAAATAATTAAGTTAACTGATAATTACCAACTTTTTTAATTTATAATAAAAAATTTTGTTTTGATTTTGTCTAGAATAAGTGATATTACTCTCAGATTTAAGTCCAAAATTTTTTTATGGTAAATTATTAGGATAATTTTCAATTATAAAAGTGAATTATAATAAACTTATGAATCATTAAATGCTGAACGAGACCAGTTTGTTGGTATTATTCCAAGGTTAATCGTAAGTTAAAAGTTTTTACAATATACTAACTCTTTTTTTATTTTTTCTTTTTCTTTTCTTCCTATAATTTTAAAATTTATTTATTATAGGGTAAAGGTATGTCATCATCATCCCTTCCATATTCAAGATCAGTTCCATCATGGTTCAAGGCTTCACCAGAAGAAGTTGTTGATCAAATTATCAAATATGCAAGAAAAGGTTTAACCCCATCTCAAATTGGTGTTCTTTTAAGAGATGCTCATGGTGTTAACCAAGCTAAAATTGTCACTGGTAACAAAATCATGAGAATTTTAAAATCTAACGGTTTAGCTCCAGAATTACCAGAAGATTTATACTTCTTAATTAAGAAAGCTGTTGCAGTTAGAAAACATTTAGAAAGAAACAGAAAAGATAAAGATTCTAAATTTAGATTAATTTTAATTGAATCAAGAATCCACAGATTAGCTAGATACTACAGAACTGTTTCCGTTTTACCACCAACCTGGAAATACGAATCTGCTACTGCTTCTGCTTTAGTTAATTAAGCTTGGTTTTATATACTTTTATTGTTTAATTTTCAAATTTTCTTTAATATTAACTATATAAATTTTTAAAAAACCATGTTTTTTCTTATTTTCTATCATCACATAAATATCAAAGTAAATATTGAAATAAAAAAAAAAAAAAAAAGATAATTATAATAATATTAATAAATATTGATTAGTCATATTGTGGTTTATAAATTTTAAAATCTTCAGATTTTAATTTGAATGCAAATGCTGTAAAATCTTGTAATTGTAATTTACCTAATTTAGTACTATCGAGTTCAACAAAATCAATTATTTCAGAATCATAAATATCATTATTATTCTCAAATTTACCAAGTAATATATCATCCGTTGTTACTCTTATATCTGAATTATCATTTATTTTAGTAGCTGTTGATTTTGTGTCATTATTTATTTTATCATCATCATTATTACTATCAGAATCACTACTATCATTAAGTCCAATTTTGGGTATTGTAATATCTTTATTTACTTCATTGTTTTCAAATGATGATTGCAAGTCTAAACTTATAGGATTATCAACAACTTTAAGTCCATTCGTTGAATTAATTAAAACAACCAATTTTTCCTTTATCGTGGCAACTGTATCCTTTACATTTAAATCCAGTATATAAGTTGATGATTGTCTTTTCAACTTCAATATTATCAAATCTGTATTAGTCTTCTTTGGTGGCATTATCAACTTAAATTTATCTATTAATTTATACATGACATAATATGAAACTCAATAAATTAACTGTTCAATATGCCTAAAAAATTTCCAATTACTTTTGCTCAAGATGTTTTCATGTTCAAAATTCACGATTCTCGGCAAACCTGCCTAATCGGGTCACTGCTGTGCTTACTAATATTTTCTGTTCTCACCTCCTATCTAACACAGTTTTATTAATTATTAAAGTACATTATGTAAGGAGGCCTTTTTTTTTCTGATTACTGTTGTTATCAACAGATCACAGCCATGCCACAATATCAGGGGATGAAGAAAATTGCAAAAAGAAGGAATTTAAACTGTCAAATTTGTCTTATCTAATAAGTTAGATGCTGTATTTTTTTATATTTATTTAACTTTAACACTTTGTTCTTTTTAATTTAAACAATTTTGGAATTAACCATCTTTTCTTTTGTCTCCTTTTTTTTTTTTTGATTTGCAATAAGTAAAGAATGTCAGATAACGGACAAGTTTTAGATGAAAGTGGATCAATAGTATTGTTAGTCATACTAATTACATTTATTGCAGTAGTAATTATTGGATTGACATTTATAGTTTTCAGGAATCCACTTAGAGCAAAATTTGGAATTTATGATGTGATTTATAAAAATGAAAATACTTATTCATTTGTCTTTGAAAATGATATGCCCAATAGGATAAATCAACCATATGTAACCTTTAATGGAGTTACTTATTTTATGCTTGGTAATGTAATTACTTATGATCATAGAATTAAAAGAATGGAGACTTTAACATATAATCAATTAACTGAAATGTTTCCAAAGAAAAGTTATAAAAATTGGTTAAATGGTGGTAGAGAAGAAATTCAAATTTTAAATAATGGTAAAATTGGGTATAAGGAACAATTTGACAATATTGAAGATGATGAGATAAATGAAAATAATGATATATTTAGTAACATTAATAATTTTATTACAAGTAATAGAAATAGTATTGAGCTGAATTCAAGAAATGATAATAATGATAATCTGATCAATAACATGGAAGAGATCGATATTACAGATATGCTTCCAGATTCCAAAGTTGAGTATATAATTACAACAACATCCGATAAATCTAAAGGAATTAAAGAAGATAATACCAATGATTTACAATATATCAAAAATGATTGTTTAAACAGTGAAAAGCATTATACATCAGGAACTTGTGCTATTTGTTTAGAAAATTTGGAAGATGATGATATAGTTAGAGGTTTAATTTGTGGTCATGTCTTTCATCAAATATGTATTGACCCATGGCTTACTATGAGATCTGCTTCATGTCCTATTTGTAAAAAAGATTATTATTTGGAAATTCAAAATAATGATATTAATAATCAAGATCCAAATAGAAATGGAATTGTAAGCTTTAATTTTGATATAAATGAAATTTTTAATTTACCTATGGGAGAACCAGGTAGCTTAAATTTGGATGATTTATTTAAAATTGATAGAAATAATCCAATTTCATTTTTTATTATTCCAAATATAACTAGGTTGAAAGCACAAATATTATTAACTGCTTTGCTTTATTTAAGAAATAATAACTATTCCTTAGATGATCCCAATGCTGAAAATATTACAATAGATAGTAACAATACAAATAATCAAAGTAATAATACATTATTAGTACATATACAATCACATAGACAAATGGAAAATTTATATCATTCAAATCAAATAATATCAAGATTTGACCAATTGAATGTATCTGAATCATTTGATACACCACCAATTCCCGATTTAAATAATTTAAATCCATATATTAAGGAAATTGTTGAGCATTATCCACGTCCATTTAATCCTTCTGATTTAATTGATTTAGATTATGAAGCGTTAAAGAAGACTAAAAAAACTTTGAGAGGTTTAAAGAAAGCTTATTTTTTACTTATTGGCGTCTCAAAATTACAAATTTATTATTATAATGTTGTTAAGATTTATAATAATAAACGGAATAAACGTTTAAAATTATAATATAGGTTGAATTTCAAATTTACTTTTCTTATCCTTTTTATTTACTTTAATTTTTTTGCTTTCTTTCTTTCTTTCTTTCTTTCTCTTCTTCTCTCCAAGCGTTTTGAATTTTTCTCTTTCTACTCTTTATTTTATATAATTGTATATGTATACATACATAGGTATATAATATTTAAAATTTTTTTATTTTCACAATAATACAATTTCAAATTATTTAATCAAATTAAAGAACAAAATTATTTCTCAATTTCTGATTTTAAATTTGGTACATCATCTTCATCAGAACATTCTAACCATACATTACAACCAACTTCTTTTTTAAACAATTCCACAGCTCCTGCATATAACATTTTAGTTTCACCTTTTGCAGTATCAGGTCTCCAATACAGTCCAACCAATGGACTAACATAACGTCCATCACTTTTAGAATATCCATAATTCATTAATACATAACAAGGATAATTATCTGGTAATTCATCAATTAATTCATTTAAATCATTCAATTCGAAAGATTCATCTAATTGAAGTGCTTGTTCTTTATCAATTTTATAAATTTGTGTTGGGATTAAAGTTTGTGATTGTTTAATTGGAGTTAAACGGAATTTACGTAAATGTTGTTTCGTATCTGCAGGTATTGTACAAATTGATTGAGACATATTTGATATTATAAAGTTGATTGGTTTTAGATTTTCCTATTCTCTTGACTTATTATATTTGCTGATAATTAATTACATGTGTGTGCAATAAACGATATATCCCAACTGCATACTTAAATTTAAATTTGAATATAAATGTTATAATTATTGCGCGTTATAAACGAATTGTGTATGATTGATTAATTAAAAAAAATAAAATTAATTTGTATATAAAAAAATATGAAATAATTGTTAGACTTAAGATAAATAAATTAAAAAATAAATCAATCTAATCCGGCCAATTCAGCTTCTTCATCAGCCGTTTTTCTTTGTTTTAAAACCAAATCATGACCCATAATTCTTTTATAAATATCTTTAACATCATCAGTTGTAGTTTCAAAATGTGATGAAGGATCATAAGATTTTGAAATAAAAAAATTATCTTTTTTACCATCCTCTAAAGGTTCATAAAGTTCAGCAATACCCATTAAAACATCCTTTGTTTGACCAATAATTTTAAATGCAGATTCTAATTCTAAATGTGGTTTATCAGTTTCAATAATTGTTGAAATTATTGCAACATAATAACCTTTTGAACAAACATTATGAGCACTTGATAAAACTGCTATATAAATATCATTCTTACGATTAACTTGATTTTGTGGAATTATAATTTGAGCTGAATCTGCATCATTTGTATTTGGAATTGGATGATCTAAAATACACATTGCTCTAATAACTTTTTGACCTGTTGATTTAACTTTTTCAGGGAAATAAGTAGGATCTGAAATTACAATTGGTGCCTTTGCAGTACCTTCCTTTGTTTTAACACCAACAAATTTACCATTTTCATCTTTTAAAACTTCATTAATTGGAGTATCTAACATAAATGTACCACCATAAATTGCAGATAATCTTGCAAAACCTTGTGGCAATTCACCTAATCCATATAATGGATAAATATAAGGTGATTTACCATATCTAGCAACAGATGAAACATATAACATTATTCTATCATAAGTATCTCTTGCAGGTTGATTTAAATAATCATCATTTGGATGTAATGCCATTGCATGTCCAATAAAATCTTTTGTACCCCTTTCTAAACCATATTTATAATAAATTTCATCCATTGTATTTACATCTAAATTAAAACCATGATGAGTTGATGGTTCATCATCTTTATAATTTGCAATAAATTCTAAGAATGATTTCATTCTTCTTTTTTCGAAAAATCCCATTAAAGGTGAAGAAATTGCCTCCATTTGAGTTGCTGGAACTTTTGCAATTTTACCACTTCTATAAACAAATGAACCTGAAATTTGTTTAAATTCCATATATCTTGTAACATCTGTATGAACTAAAATATTTGTTAATTCACCATTTGACATTAAAAATTTTGGAATTAAATCAACACACCAATCTCTATCTTTACCAAACTGATCTTCATATTCTTTCTTTGGTTTAAATTTTTTATATAATTGAGTTAAATTTAATGATGCACTTTCACCACCATAATAATCTTGACGATCAATATGTAAAACTTTTTTACCTTCAATTGAAAGTATACCTGATAAAATACATTCTGTTAGACCTGTACCTAACACAATAACGTCATATTCTTCATCCATTGTTGCTGTAGTTATAATTTAATGATATATAATTTTGAGTGGAAAAAAAAATTTAAAGTAAAAGAAACGTATTTAATATTAATTGCCTTTCGTTATTTATATATATATATTATATATATATTTTTTACAGATAAAGCCCCAATCAATATAATAAATATTGATACAATGAAATATATTGTTGATGGATTGGATGGATTGGATGAGAATATGTTGTCAAAAAAAAAAAAAAAATCAAGATCGCGGGCTATTTAAAATTTAATTAATACGGACATGAAAACATTTTAATGCTTTTTTTTTTTTTATATAACTAACTACTTATAAATGTATATTCTTTGGATCCAAATATTTATGTTTGAATACTCTTGTACCACCTCCACCAAGGTAATCTCCTACAACTTGTCCATTACCTCTTAATTGATAATAATAACAAATTAAACCTTCTAAACCTACTGGACCTCTACTATGAATTTTATTTGTTGAAATACCAACTTCTGTACCAAAACCATATCTAAAACCATCTGCAAATCTAGTTGAACAATTCCAATAAACACCTGAAGAATCAATACCTTTTAAAAATATATTAGCAATTTCTTCATTTTCTGTTATAATTGCTTCTGTATGTTTTGAAGAATGTTCATTAATATGTAAAATTGCATCTTGAACATTATTAACATATTTAACAGCTAAATCTAAAGATAAAAATTCTTTATCAAAATCTCCATTTTCAGCTAATTTAATTTGATTTGAATAATTTGATTTTAAATTTAAATCAATTTTTGAAAAAATATTTGAATCTAAATGTAATGTAATTTTTGAATCTAATAAAGATTTTAAAATTTTAGTTTCAAATAATTTATTTAAATTTAAATCAATTAATAAAGTTTCAACTGCATTACAACCAGCTGGATAATTTGTCTTTGAATCAATTAAAATTTTACAAGCTTTTTCAATATCTAAATCTTTATCTAAATAAATTGAACAAATACCATCTGCATGACCTAAAACTGGAATTTTAGTATTTTCTTTAATATTTTTAACTAAACTATTTGAACCTCTTGGTATAACTAAATCAATAAATTTATCTTGTTTTAATAAATCAGAAACTTCACCTCTTGTACTAATTAATTGAATACTATTAATTGGTATATCAGTTTCATTAATTAAAATATTATTAATTATATTTGACATTTCTTTAAAAGTATTTAAACTTTCTTTACCACCTTTTAAAATTGCTGCATTACCTGATTTAATTGCTAATGCGGTTATATTTGCAATAACTTCAGGTCTTGATTCAAAAATAATTAATAAAACACCAACTGGACATGTTAATCTATATAAATTTAAATTATCATCTAATTCTGTTGCTAATGTACAATTATTTAAAGGATCATTTAAATTTGCAACATCAATTATACCATTACACATTGAATCGAATTTATTATTAATTGATAAATCTAATCTTTTAATTAATGAAGATGATAAATTATTTTTAATTGCATTTTCCATATCAATTTTATTTGCTAATAAGATTTTATCCTTTGAATTTAATAAACCATTTTTAATTTTATATAATGCATCAGATCTTTGTTTATCTGATAAAGTTTTAAGTATAGTTGAAGCTTTATGAGCATTTCTAGCGATTTCTTCGGCCATTATAATTTTATTAATATTTTGAATTTAATAAATGGAATAAAGAGTATAAAGATTGTATTAGAGTGGAAAAAAAATTTAAAATGAAAAACTTAAAATGAAAAACTTTTGTTAAGAGTCATCATCATCCATCACAACAAAAAACAAAAAAACAAAAAAAAAAAGAGCAAGAAATGAAAAATTAATTTTCAACATGAATTTCACTTACTTTAGCGCTCTAATATTATTGCCTAATTAAATATAATTAATTATAATTGCTAATATTGTATTTTCATAGTTCATTAACGAATTATGAGTCAGTTTGAATCTTTTTTTTTTAGTATAATTATTATATGAATATTAGAATGTACAAATGGAATATTATTAATACATTATAGTATATATTATATATTATATAATAATTAGTAGAGGAGAATAAGTGAGTAAATGATAATTAAAACACAACATTTTGTGTTAAAAGTTTAATTTGTTAAAAAAAAAAAAAAAAAAAATAGGGTTGTGGATATTACGTAAGCTGAGAAGAAAAGAGTTAAATTTTTTACAGAGCAGAAAAACGAAAATAATAAGCAATAGCAATAGTAAAAATTAAATTTTTTTTTTTTTTATTTTTTTTTTTTTCGCACTATTTCCTATTTTGGAATAATTGATTGCCTATTTTTACTAAAAAAATTTAATATAATCAATTGAATTAATAGCAATAATAAAAAATAAATTAAAATAAATAAAATTACGTGATGTTTGAATGAGGTTAATTAAATTAAGATGAGAGTGTAGTTATTTTGCTATAAACTATTAATTTACAGATTTGATGTGTAGAGAGTATTTAGTATTTTATATACAATATATAAATAAATGAATTGGTGAATAGAAGAATAAACAAAGAAACTGTAATAGCCACTTACAATATATGTATGACCCGCTTTACCCGGAAACAAAAGCGAAAGTAAACAAAACAATTAACAATTAACAATGATGGCTGTGTTGCTATGTAAAAAATTATACAACCATGGACGGACACACGATATATAACATTTCAATTCAATTCATTTCAGTTCGATAAGCTTAAATTTATTTATTAATTAATTAATTAATTAATTAATTAACTATTATAGTGTGGCACGCATTTTGTTTTATTTGGACTCTTTTGTCATTCATTATTATGGCATAATCACAAAGTCTAGCCAGAAAATACAATTTTAAAATAAGTGAATGAATAAATGAATGAATGAATAAATGAATGAATCTCTTATCTGCCGTTTTTGTAACTAACTATTTTTTTTATTTTTTTATTTTTTTATTTTTTTATTTTTTTATTTTTTATTTTTTATTTTTGCCTCTTTTTTGCCTCTTTTCATTTTACAGAACACAAAAAAACTTTTTTTTTATTGAAATTTTTCAACTATTTAAGTATTCTGCTATTTCCGTTGTCTTTTTTATTTGCCATCGTCTTTCTCTTTTATATATAAATTCTTTCTTCTTTTCTTCTGTTTCCTGCTTTTTCTTCCTTCTCTTCTTTTCTTATTCTTTTACTTTTTTATTCTTTTTTTACTTCTTTCCTTTATCAGATAATTTAACTTTCGTTACAAGTCAATTACAAGTCTCATTTTAATATAAAAAAAATATACATATAATTAAAAATGCAATTTTCAAAAATCTTTATCACTTTAGCTGCTGTTTCTGCTGTTCAAGCTTCAAACAACTCAACTTCTTCGACTACCGTTTCAACTGCTGGTGCTCCAGTTAATACTTACGGTTCAGTTGCTTTAGGTGCTGTTGCTGCTGCTGCTGTTGCTTTATTCTAAGTTATTTAATAAATTGATAATCAATAATAATAAAAAATAATAATAAATCATTTTTACTTCATTCATTCAATTAATTAATTAATTAAATAATTTTTTTTCTTTTTTACAATAACGCAAATCAATAATAAATAAATAAAAATATTAATTAAATAATAAAATAAAATAAAATAAAATAAAATAAAAATAAAAGAAAAGAAAAGAAGAAAACCAAAATATATCTTTCTTTGATTTTATTCCTTATATTATATATATATATATTATTTAGTTTTAATTTACTACTATGTTACCATTATAATAATCTTTAGTTTTTTTAGTTTTAGTTTTTAATCTTTAGTCTTTAATCCTCCTTTTTTTTTTATAATTTAATTTTAATTTACTAAAAAATATTCAAAATAATTTTCTTTTGTTCATTTTATGTACTGTGTTTCTCTTATATAATTTAATAAGATGATAAAAAAAAAATATGTAAATAAGAAGATAAACAATATGGATGGTACTCCGCCCGCTTGCCCAATCTCTGCCAAATGATTGGTAATGTGACTAAAAGTGGTGTTGCTATGTGCGAAATAGCGGAAGATCTCGCGATGACTTGCGCAAGCAAAAGAAAAGTTCTAGAATCTCAGACACCGACGCCACCCGCCGTGGTGCACGGGGGTGCACGGGGAGAGCTACTTACCCGGTACTCTTTCTATTTAACGTATTTAACTCTAATTATTCTAGAAAACTACTTAATTAAACAACTAATAAATAACTAATAAATAACTACAACTCATCTTTACTACCTTCAATTCCTGTTAATTCAGTTTCAAAGATTAATGTTGCATCAGGTGGGATTACACCACCGGCACCTCTTGATCCATAAGCTAAATTTGGTGGTATAATTAATTTCCTCTTTTCACCAATACACATTTCCATTAAACCTTCATCCCAACCTTTAATAACTTGTCCTTTACCTAATGTAAATTGGATTGGTCTCTTTCTTGGTAATGAAGAATCGAAAATTGTACCATCTAATAATTTACCTGTATAATGAACAGAAATTTTATCACCAATTTTACTAGGATTTGAACATTCAACTTCTTTTTTAACAATTATTTGTAATTCATCTGATTTTTCTTCATTACTCTCAACAACTGTTAATAATCCAACTAATAATGTAAATATACTACCGAACTTCATTTTATTATACTTTATTATTTAATTGATTAATATATTAAAGAATAATAGTTTTTAATAATAATTGTTATTTACTTTATTTAACACGTCTTCGATTTTACACTTCTTTTTTTATACACAGCGACTTTATCAACGCGAAACTATAATAAAAATATCTTATATAAATATATATATATATATATTAATATAATAAAATAATAAAGATATCAAATAATTAAATCAGTTTCGTGTTTTTTAATTAAATTTCAATCTACAAATTATCATAAAATGTCAGAAATAGATGGACTATCCAATGATGCTATTTTAGGTCTTGATATTAACTTTAATAATGATCCAAATTCATTACAGCATCCAATTCTTAACTCAAATAATAATAATAATAATAATAATAATAATAATAATGACTTTAATGATAATAACTTAAATAAAAAAATTAAAAAGAAAAGTGATAAATTAACGAGTGATATTTTATTATCAGGTAAAGGATTACCAAAAATAATTAAAACTTTTAAAAAATTTAAATTTTTGAAAAAATCGAAATCTGATAATTTTTCAAAATTTAATAATAATAATAATAATAAAAAAAATATTAATAAATATTGTAATTATCATCATTATTTAAATTTAGAAAAAATTTTAACAATTTATCAATCTTTTGGTCATAGTTTAAGTCCACATTTAAAGTTTGATAGATTTATATCAAATTTAAATAAAGGTGTTGATGATTCATATACTAAAAATTGGATTCGTGATCAAATTCGTGAAGAAATGAGATTTAAAATGGAGAAGGAAACTTTGAAAGATAGTAATAATAATAATATTAATAATAATATTAATAATAATATTAATAATAATATTAATAACGAACATATTAATGAAGAAATTAATGAAAATGATGTTACATTTAATGATATTAATAAAGATATTGACAATAATCAATTATCAGATCAAGAAATTTCACAATTTAAACAAACTCCAATGTTTTCAACTTATTTACGTACATCATCACAACCAATTCCTAGTGAAGTTCCAATTGATGAAGAATTCGAAATTAATTATAATAATAATAATAATAATAATAATAATAATAATAATAACGAACAAGATGAATTAGATGCTTTGAATGCTACTGAAAATGGATTACAAGACTTTCTTAGTGATGACGAACATGAATTACCAAATGATAATAACAAGACTAGTAACTTTGATAATAGTCAAATAAAAGATGATTCGAATAATGTATTCAGTCAATACATTGTACAAGAGACTGTAAATGAGAACAAACTAAATCAAACAGATAAAACAAATGATGAATCTGAAAAAATAACAAATGATTTCTCTGATGATGAGTTTTCAGATAACGATGATCTAAGTTTTATTTAAATTTAAATTTAAATCATCGATCTAAGTTTTATTTAAGTTCAAAATTAAAATTTAAAATTTAAAATTTGAGCAAATTCATATTAGAAACACACATCCGTACACAAGCTCAACTTTCTTTTTTTTTTTCTTTTTTTTTTTTTTCTTTTTTTCTTTTCTTCTTTTTTTCTTTTCTCTCCAAAAAACAAAAAATGAAAATTCTCAGCTTTTGCGAACTTGTCTGTCATAATAATAATTTGGTTGAGAAAGGGGAATGCAATATGAATTTAGTGCTCAGCTCAGGTATGTATAAATTATTATCATTTCGTGTTTAAATCTATCTAATTTAATTGAGATTATTTTATTCATTTATTTATCTATTTATCTATTTGTATATATTATATATTACTTTTTCTTTATAGTTTCATCTAGTAAAGAATTAGAATGCCTCGTGGTAGAAGAGCAAGGAGTAGATTTGGAAAGAGAATTGCAAGTTTAAACCATTTAGATGACTCAGATGATGATGATTTTAAAATTGATAATTCAATTAAAAATGAAAATAATAATGAAATAGATGATGAACCATCTGAAGAATTCGAAAAAGATTTAAGAGATGCAGATATTAAACCAAATATTGAAAATATTAAAAATAATGAAAATAATGAAAATAATGAAAATGATGAAAATGATGAATCTGATAATATAAATACAAGATATCGAACGCGTTCACGTAAGCAAGTTAATTATAATGAAGATTTATACCTCGGAGAATTAGAAGATGAAGATGATAACATTGACAATAACGATATCAATTATAATAAAAATAACAACAATGATAATATCAATGATAATAATTTTGATGATAATTCAAAGCAAAGGAAACGAACGCGTAAAAGTATTAATAATAAATTGGATGATGATGATTATACAGAGGATGATGTTAAAGTACCAACTAAAGATGATGATGATGATGATTTCTTAGAATCGGATTTCGATATTGATGATGATGATTTACCAAAAAGAAAGAAAAGACAACCAAATTTTATAGTTCGTGATGATTATGACGATTTTGCTAATAATGATGAAGATGATTACAGTGATTCATTATCTAAAAGACATTCAACAAGAGGTAGAAGAAGAAGAAGTAATAATAATAATATTCATAATAATAATTATAGATCAAACAAATGGAGACGATTATTGAATAATCCAGTTCAAAATAATACAAAACCTAATGATATTGATAATAATAATAATAATAATAATAATAATAATAATAATAATAATGATGATGATGATGAAAATAAAACCCCACTTACCCTGGAAGATGAATTAAAAGATCTACAAAATGATTCTCCTTTAAATTCTCCAAAGAGAAATTTAAGACATAGAAAAGATGTTAATTATACTTTACCTTCACCTTATTTAACTGAAGCTCAATTAGAAGAGTTAGAGAATCAAGCTGCTGCCTCAAATAATTATTGCTCAACAAATACAAGTCCAAGAAAAAGTCGTACTATGGGTAGATTTGGTGGTGGCAATTCTGCTTCAATTCCCACAATTAGAAGATTATACCCAACTCTTGGCCCGTTTGGTGGTAGTGAAGTTCATTCCTTATTTCAAAATAATTTAATGCCAAATAATTTAGCTGCTTTAGCAAATGCAGAATCAAGTGATTCAGATGATGAAAATGATTTAATTAAACCAACAGATCCAAATGATTTAAATAATACTATTTCTAATAATAATGCAAGTAATATAATTAAAACATCTGCTTCACTTATTAAAAAGAAAAATACATTAGCAGATACTGATCCTTTAGGTATTGATACAAATATAGATTTCTCTGTAATTGGTGGTTTAAATAATTATATTAATCAATTAAAGGAAATGATTACATTACCTTTATTATATCCTGAAATTTATGCAAAATTTCATATAACACCACCAAGAGGTGTACTTTTCCATGGTCCACCAGGTAATGGTAAAACTTTAATGGCTAGAGCATTAGCTGCTTCATGTTCATCACAAAATAAAAAAATTACCTTTTTCATGCGTAAAGGTGCTGATTGTTTATCAAAATGGGTTGGTGAAGCTGAACGTCATTTAAGACTTTTATTTGAAGAAGCAAAACAACAACAACCTTCAATTATTTTTTTCGATGAAATTGATGGTTTAGCACCTGTTAGATCATCAAAACAAGAACAAATTCATGCTTCAATTGTTTCAACTTTATTAGCTTTAATGGATGGTATGGATAATAGAGGTCAAGTTATTATTATTGGTGCAACAAATAGACCAGATTCAATTGATCCCGCTTTACGAAGACCTGGTAGATTTGATAGAGAATTTTATTTCCCATTACCTGATTTAAATGCAAGAGAAGAAATTTTAAAAATTCATATGAGAAAATGGGATAATAAACTAGATGATTCTTTTATTAAACAATTAGCAGTTTTAACAAAAGGTTATGGTGGTGCCGATTTAAGAGCTTTATGTACAGAATCTGCTCTTAATAGTATTCAAAGATCATATCCTGAAATTTATAAATCTAATGAAAAATTAAAAATTGATATATCAAAAATTAAAATTAATTCAAATGATTTTACAAGAGCTTTAAAAAAGATAATTCCAAATAGTGCAAAATCAACAAATAATATTATTGAACCATTACCTGATTTTATTAAACCTTTACTGAATAATCAATTGAATGAAATTCTAGATACTTTAAATAAATTATTACCTATGGAAAAGGAACTTTCATTATTAGAGGAATCTAAATTTGAAAATTTAAATAACAACTTTTTAGTTCAACAATTTGTTAAAACAATTGATTCAATGAGAATTTTTAAACCAAAATTGTTTATCAGTGGAAATAAAAATCAAGGTTTAAAATACCTAAGTAATGCAATTTTAAATAAATTAGAAGGTTTTACAATTCAAACACTTGATTTAAGCAAATTATTTAGTGATTCAAGTCTTAGTATTGAAAATTCATGTATTCAATTATTTTCAGAATTAAAGAGACATAAGCCAAGTATCCTATTTATACCTGATTTACTCAATTTTTTTAATACAATAAATGAGTCATTAAGATCTACAATAAAATATTTAATAAGAAATATAAATAATAATGATAAAATATTAATATTTTGTGAAATTGAAGGTGAATTAAATGACAATAATTTAAATGAAATTGACGATTTATTTGATATTTCAAATGATGAAATAATTAAAATTAGAGATTCTAATTTTAATGAAAAATCCGAATATTTTGAAATTTTTTGGAATTCAATTAAAATTACTCCCAATGAATTTAATGATATTAGTATTAGACCAAAAAAGAAAGAGAAAAAATTTGAAATTGTGAAAAATTCAAATGATAGTAATAATGAATTAAATTTGAAAAAAATTGCCAAAGCGAAAAAGGAACAAGCTAAAAGTGATATGAGATTGAAAAATTCTCTTAAAGTTAAGTTAAGTGGATTATTAGATATTTTTAAAGCACGTTATAAAAGATTCAAAAAGCCAATAATTGATGATTCATATTTAGTCCATTTATTTGATTCTGAACCTGATAATAATAGTAATTATCAATTAAAAGATGATAAAATTCTAGAAATTTCAACAGGTAAAGTTTATTACAATATTGATTTAGAGTTAGTTGAGGAAAGATTATGGAATGGTTATTATTCCGAACCAAGACAATTTTTAAATGATTTGGAATTAATTTTAAAAGACGCAAATATGTCTGGAGATAGGGATAGAATTTTAAAAGCAAATGAAATGTATGCACATGCTGTTGTTGGAGTTGAAGAAATTGAAGTTCAATTTCCACAATTACTTGAACAGTGGAAGGATTTAAGTCATCGTGAAAAGCAAAGAAATTTAGAATATTTGAAGATTCAATTAGAGAATGAAAAGAAAGAAAGGGAAAAGAAGGAAAAAGAAGAAGAAGAAGAAGAAGAAAGGAAAAAGAATGATGTTGTTACAGATATTTTCAATGGTAGTAAAGAGATTGAAGCTGAAGAAGAAGGTGAAGTGTTAAAAGATATCGAAGTTACAGAAAATGAAGTAAACGGAGATATTGGGAAATTAGACGGTAATTCAATTGAAAATACAGAAGTTTTTAACGGAAAATTCCAAGTTCAATCTCAAATTCAACCAGGACAAGAACTTAACGATGAAATTATTAATAATAAGAATGTTGACTTTGAGATTAAACCCGTTGAAATTAAAGAAAGTGCAGAGAAAATTGAAATCGAGAAAGAAACGGAGAAAATCATCGAACAAGAGGAAAACAACGAAGTTAAGGGGATTGAAGAAGTGGACGATGATGATGAATTTATTCCTGAGAAACAGACAGTTGTTTATAATAATGAAAAAGTTGAAGGATTGAAGAAATTGTTATTAGAAAAAACTTCTGGTTTTAATTTAACTCAATTAGAGAAAACCAACAGCAAACTTTGTGATATTGTTTGGAGACATAGACTTTCACTAGACAAGACTGAACTTATCAGTGAACTTGAACACTTTATCACATATTTATCAGAAACGAATAAATAAATAATTTAACAGTAACATTTGTAAAATTTAATTGTATAACTTAATAAGTCAAAAAATATGTCGCAACAAAAAAAAAAAAAAAAAAAAAAAAAAAAAAAAAAAAAAAAAAAAAAAAAAAAAAAAAAAAAAAAAAAAAAAAAAAAAAAAAAAAAAAAAAAAAAAAAAAAAAAAAAAAAAAAAAAAAAAAAAA
>JAJLVB010000069.1:0-47833 GCA_030570135.1 Pichia deserticola | reverse complement strand
TTAAAATCTATTTCCGAAATTTTTGAAAATTTAAATATTTTTCACATTTTATATTTTACTATGATGACTCTTTTATATAATATATATTATAAATGTAAATATAATTTTTGCTTACTAAATTTATCTTTATCAACTTCTTTCTTTCATATTTTATTTACTTTTGCTTTTAGCTATATTGTAAGATTATCTTTTTAGATTAAAAAATATATAATTAATCAGTTATCGATTATTATTATTTAACTCATTTATTTGTACATTATTCATAACATATAACTTATAATAATTATAATATTAATAATAATATTAATAATAATATTAATAATAATAATAAATAAAAAATAAAAAGTAATAATATATAATAACTTTCAATAATGTCAAATATAGATAATCGTCCCTTACCATTTCATTATCAATTCTTTGCAGGTGCAGTTGCAGGTATTTCTGAAATTTTAACAATGTATCCATTAGATGTTGTTAAAACTAGAATTCAATTACAAGTTGGTTCTGGTAAAAATGCTGAATATAAAGGTGTTTTCGATTGTTTTAAAAAAATTATTAAAAATGAAGGTCCTGCAACTTTATATAGAGGTATTTCAGCTCCAATTTTAATGGAAGCTCCAAAACGTGCAACAAAATTTGCTGCAAATGATTCCTGGGGTGCATTTTGGAAGAAAACTTTTGGTGTTGAAAAATTAAATCAAAGTTTAGCAATTTTAAATGGTGCTTGTGCTGGTGCAACTGAATCTTTTATTGTCGTTCCATTTGAATTAGTTAAAATTAGATTACAAGATAAAACAAAGGCAAAACTTTATAATGGTCCAACTGATGTTCTTATTAAAACAATTAAAAGTGAAGGTATTTTAGCATTATATAATGGTTTAGAAGCAACTTTATGGAGACATATAATTTGGAATGCAGGTTATTTCGGTGTTATCTTTCAAATTAGAGATTTATTACCTGAAGCAAAAGATGCAAGTCAAAAAACTTTTAATGATTTAATATCTGGTATGTTAGGTGGTATTTGTGGTACAGTTTTAAATACTCCTTTTGATGTTGTTAAATCAAGAATTCAAAGTGCAAGTAAAGTTGATGGTCAAGTTAGAAAATATAATTGGGCTTGGCCTTCATTAGGTATCGTTTTACGTGAAGAAGGTTTTGGTGCCTTATATAAAGGTTTCTTACCAAAAGTTTTAAGATTAGGTCCAGGTGGTGGTATTTTATTAGTTGTTTATACTAATTGTATGGATTACTTTAGATCAATTTATTATAAAGATCAAAAAAATTAATAATATAATCTAATATTTTTTATTGATTTGTTAATTTTACTATTATTCCTAAATTTTTTTAAATTTATTATTTATTATTTATTATTTATTATCTATCTATAGATCTGTATATAAATTCATTTAATATATACATATTGTAAAAAAAATTTATCAAAGAAAAAAAAAAAGTTTTTATATCACATAATAACCCCACACACCCTCAAAATTATTATTCCCTTTATCATGAGAATAAAGTATTCGATAACGTTCAAATCATTAATAATATATGCACTAAAATTGGATGATTTTCCTACTAAAATACATAAAATAGTTATCTCTTTCATAATTCAGTCAGACTCACTTAATAATAATGACATTATTGCCTTTTACTTTGAAAAATGATAACCCATCTGTTGTTTTAGAAAAAGTTGGCGTTATAAAATTTGAAAATCGCCCTGTTCCGAAATTAACAGATCCTAATTATGTTAAAATTGCAATCACAAATACTGGATTATGTGGATCTGATGTTCATTATTACGAAACTGGATGTTGTGGCTCATTTAAAGTAGAAAAACCAATGGTTTTAGGTCATGAATCATCTGGTATAATTGTTGAGGTTGGTGAAAATGTTAAAACTCTAAAAATTGGTGATAGAGTTGCTTGTGAACCTGGTATACCTTCAAGATTAAGTTATGAATATAAATCAGGTAATTATAATTTATGTCCAAAAATGGCATTTGCTTCAACCCCACCATATGATGGTACTTTATGTAGATATTATTTATTACCAGAAGATTTTTGTATTAAATTACCAAATCATGTATCATTAGAAGAAGGTGCTTTGGTTGAACCTCTAAGTGTTGCAGTTCATGCAAATAGATTAATTGATGTTAAATTCGGCGATTCAATAATCGTGTTTGGCGCAGGACCTATAGGTTTATTATGTGCTGGAGTTGCCAAAGCTTTCGGTTGTGATAAAATTTTAATTGTTGATATAATTGATAAAAAATTAAATTTTGCATTAAATCAAGGTTTAGCAACTCATTCATTTAATTCAAAGGGTAAAAAATTTAATGAGTTATTAAGTTATATTAAGACAATATGGAAAAATGATGATTTACCAACGTGTGGGATTGATGCAACTGGTAACAAATTTTGTATTAATATGTGTATACGCTCATTGTCTAAAAAAGGAAGATTTGTTCAAGTTGGTATGGGTAATGATACAGTAGATATGTTCCCAATTTCTTCAATTCAAGAAAATGAACTAACTATTAAAGGTAGTTTCAGATATTCTGTTGATGATTATAAATATGCGGTTCAATTACTCAATGATAAAAAAATAAATGTTAAACCATTAATTACTCATAGGTTTAAATTTAATCAGGCAATTGAAGCCTACGAATTTTCAAAGAAAGGTGAAAGTATTAAGATTATGATAGAAGGTCCTAAAATGGGAGATTCATCAAAATTCTGATTGTTTTTAAGCTAGTTAGTTATAAAATAAATATTTTCTATATAGTAAATATTACAAGTAACAAGTTTGAAAAATTCTGTTTATATATATATACATTTATTTTAATTCGCCACTGGAAAATTTGTAAAATAATTCTTTCAAAACTTTTTTAGAATCACTGATTTCGTTTGCTTTAAGAACTTGCTGTAAGTCGACTCTATTTTTTGGGGCAAGTTTATAAAGTTCTGTATAATATGGTTTAATGGTATTTTCATTAAAAAGTTGAAATCCACTAACTTTACCCTTTAAACGATTTTTACACCATTCCTTTTGAATATCAATTGAAGGTAATTTTCCATAACCAGACCAAACACCCGCAATTGCAATTGAATTAACTTCTGCAGTTAAAAAAAATAATGGATTTTGTGGTATACCAATATGTGCAAGAGTTGGTTCTCCTACTGTAAAGTCATATAAATAAACATTATCAACAGCAGTTTGTGCATAATTATCTTGATCTGTTCTACCGGAGCTAATTTTGATATAATTTTTACCTTCATTTTCAGGAATATTTAAAAATGGATAAGTTAAATGATAACCAGTTGCAAATAGAATTTTATCAAAATCTTCAACAATTGTTCCATCATCAAATTCAACACCATTTTTAGTAAATTTTTTAATTCTTGGAACTCTATGAATTCCAACATTTTCATCTGCTAAAACTTCATCCTTCCAATCAAGATGTGATTTATATTTTATTGAACCAATTTTATCATCATTTGTGGATAACCAAACATTTTTACTTTTTGGAATTAAATATTGTAACAAATCCATTGCACTGATACCACTACCAACTAATAGAACCTTTTTATTTTCATATTCATTGAAATTTCTGAAAGATTTAGCAAGATTTAAAACACCAGGATGATCTTTTTGAAACTCAGTTAAATTTTCAATTTTTGGTATAAATGGAACATTGAATCTACCAACAGCAAGCAATAAAGCATCAAATTCCTCACTATACCATTTTTCAACATCATTTTCTCTATCTATTTGAACTACAACAACAATCCATTTATTGCCTTTTTTATAAACTTTTTCAACACTTGTATTGAATCTAACATACTTTTCTAAGTCAAACTTTTTGGCAAATTTGTTAAGATAATCTAGAACTTTTTCATGTTTTGCAAAGGGATATAAAACATTATGATTTGGTTCTGTATCTACATAATCAATATCGAATCCAGAACTAAATCTCATTAAACGACTTGGAATATTTGTAAATAAATTATCATAAATAGCACTTTTGTTCCAAAAAATATCTTCTTTAGATTCCTTTGAATTGATTTTACAAACAAAGGGGGATTCCTTTGAACTTTTCAATAGTTCATCCTCTGTTGGAGAAATTAAACTTGGTCTGACAAATTCCGGTTTTGAATAATTAGTCACATCAGGAAAATTAGGATCTTTCTTTTCGCCGTAATTCCAAACACCACCAATTGCATTGTTTTGTTCAAAAACAACTATTTCATTAAATGCACCCTTTGTTGGTAATTTGATTTCATCTGAATTTAAACTTGTGATTGTTGACTCTCCATTTTCTGCAGTATGTAAAAACTCATTAAGTGCAACTAGACCACTAGGGCCAGCACCAATAATACCAATTTTTTTAACATTCATCTCCGTATATAATGATCGAATTGTTTTTTTCTGATGCTTAATTAGTTACCGACAAGAGAAAACAAATTAAAAAAGAATAGCAATGTTTAATACAAAAATAGGGAAATTTCGTCCTCTTTAAATAACATTAGTTTACATTCAAAATTAGTGTTTTTTCAAAAAAAAAAAATAAAAAAAAACGTTACACAGAGTTATAGATAAGAAAGTAAAAATAGAAATCGTTTAATTTTTTATTGTGGCTCAATTAGGAAGTAAAACACCATACCGCTATCACAATTGTTCATATTCCAATATATCATATCCTTATATGCGGCTGAATTAATTTAACCGAGCCTAATCTGGAAAGACCCGCTTTGGATAAGTATAAAAGTCTGAGTATTAAATTTAAAAACTGATAACTCACGGGCACATGAGTGAATTAATAATACTATCAAAAGAATATAAAAAAGTTATTTTAGCGGGTTGATCCTGGTAAAGAGATTGATAGTTGATTTATATGTTTGAACGAAGAGAATATAATAGATAACAATCAATCAATCAATACTTACATTCATACATTATCAATATTGAGGACAAAGGTCCTGTTTTATATTATCAATTTATAATTTTTGCTAATAATGAACAAAACTATCAGTAGTAATACATATATATATCCTTACCTTCTATTAAGTTACAGAAGATAAATTTAATACATTTATCACTATTATTTTTGTTCCCATATACATCCATCAATAAACAAAAAGTGTGACTGATAAGCAGAAAATACGGCAGTACATGATTTTGTGCCTCGTCTACGATTCCATCATAATAACTTCAACTCATTCAGTTTCTAAAAAAAAATGTTTATATTTCATGTTCCCATTTTTGACTAGCTTATTTGAGATTTGCCTCAAATATCTCATCTATTTTATCAAATTTCTCATCTATTTTATCAAATTTCTCATCAAATTTTTTATCCATTTTGTCGAGCTTTTTATTTAGTTTACTAAACTCCTTTAGAATAAACTTAAATGATGTTTGCACACAAATTTTACAGGCGTCTGTAAATTCATGCCGTGCTCTTTTCAAAGTTGCACCTTTTACCTTTATATTTTCAAGGGTTTCCTCTAAAGGATTATTTGCTGAGTTAAATTCTAATGACATTTTTAGAATCGCGCTTACCAAAGAGAAAGATAAAACTAAGAGAAAAAAGTTAATTCAGTAAATAACCCTATAGAAGAAAATCTCAATAACATTAATGTAACAGGTGTAAATTTTAAAAGAGAAAGTGGTCTGCAAACATCATTTAGTTCAGTAAACTAAATTAAATACTTGATAAAATAAATAAAAAATTTGATCAGAAATTTGATAAAATAGATGAGAAAATTGATAATATGGGTGAAGATTTCAACAACAAAAATATGGTACTTGAAGAAAAACTTGAAAATTTGAAAACTGTTACCGAAAATATGTCAGCAATTGATGATATTGACATTGACGCTGTACAACGATTAATAAAGGAGCAGTTTGTCAAACATGAAAAGATTAAACTGATAACAATGAAAAATTCATTGAGAAATTTTCAAAATCTTCCAGCTTTTGTTGTTCCTTTTTTTACTACAGAAATACCAAAAGATATACCTAAAATCGAATATCCCAGAGATATCAAAAACATGGGAAGGAAACATCTTGAAATTTATGCTCAAGGGTACCATATTGATATTGCTTGCTGTGGTGAGTCAGAAACCAAAAAGCTTTTAGAGGCTTTCATTTTCTCTAAATATGCTTGATGAATTATATTAAGGTTTTGTCATTCTTTTTAGTTTCGTTTATATTTTACTCAATGCATACACAATAATTACAATATTTTATCTGATCATTTATTAATTGCTATTTTATATAAAGTTATACTCTTTTTATAATAAAAATATATAAATATCGTTTGCTATTATTCATTTTAAATACAAGTTCGATAATCTAAAATTTCAAAAGTAGTCTCCCCATTAGACTTCGGTTATTTTCATGGATATTTTTGTATCATATTGGAAAGACCATATAAAAATAGATTTTCTCCAATGGTCCAAAATCATCAAAAAATTGGGAACAATACATAATTTGAACTCATCATTATGTAATTATCTGTATAAATTATATACAGGAACATCCATACCTTCCTTTTATCATCCATGTCCGCTATGTATGGGAGAAGGAGGAATGTATCATATTTTTTTTTGTATGTGAAATAGCCAGAGAAATGCATGGAAAATAAAAAATAACAGATATAGAAAATAAATAAATTTATCGGACATAATTTCGAAAACAATAAAGTATAGGATATTAATAAGTCAATAGAATTCTTAAAGTTTATTATTATAGAATTTCATAGTTTAAGGAAAAACAAAATTGGGATAAACTACTCACAAAAAACCCGAATTATCATAAAATTTTAACAAAATAAATATCAAGGAATATATTATTAAATTTAAAAACAACACAAACACAAAATAATATTATATATATCATTCATGTCAAAAACAAATGATAAGTATAAAACTTTTTTCTTTTACTAAAAAATCAAAATTCTGAAACAATAGTAAAAAAATATACATCCAAATGATAAATAAGACATTTTTAATAAATCTAAATCAAATTATTATTGAAAAACATAAAATCAGTGCTGAGAAGTAAATAATGTGAGACTTTTGAGTCATCCGTAATCTTTAAATGGACGAGCTCGCCAATTTCCTCATTTATGATATTGAGTGTAGTTTTCTGGTCGATTTCTCTCAACAAGTAGCTTTTAAATGCAACATTAAGTCTTTTATGTTGAACACCATTAAATCCCCTATTTAATGATTGAGCTAAATCAAATTTTTCTTCAAAAGTCATAGTGTTATAATCCAATGGTTTGATTCATTCATTGATGAATATTCATTATCGGAAAAAGAGTTGTTAATTGAAGAATTTTCTTCATTATTTAATTTTAATTGTTTATTTTCGTAATTAGCCATTTTTGTATTATATCACTTGTCAGCTGGTTTAAATCTTACTTTAAATTAGTATATGATAAACCCCTTAATGTATTTATAGTATGTTGTTTTTATATTAAAATACAAAAATGTACAAAATCTAAGTTATAAACTTTTAATGTTAAATGAAAAATTTTTCATTTAATTCTTCTTCGAGAATTCAAATCATGTTGATTATTAAATTCTCTTCTCGATTAATTTTACCTTCTCACAAATAAAACAACTTATAATTTGTATAAAAGAGCTTTTACTATTGTATAGAAAATTTATAATGTTAACAATGTTTCACCCTTTTTTTAAAAAAAAAAATAAAAAAAAATAGATTGTATTTAAGTTTGCAGCTTAGTAGTTATAATGTGCCAATATGTATGTATCTACTATAATTAGGATTTCATTCTTCACTTGTTAAATAAACTATACAAAAGTATTATATATGTACAAGTTAATGTATACACAAGAATAAATGAAAAATATATGTTAAAATTTTTCATATATCAAAACACTTTCGCTTGTTAGTTTAGATTACTAACTATACTCATTAAGTGAGTATTTTAACAGATTGTTTTTCTTAATTGATTGATTGATTCTTTATTTCTCAGTTTTTATTTCTTTCAAACATACATTTCAGAATCGAGGACTAATTTATACTAGCTCATAAATATCCACAAAATCTATCAACAAATGTGTACTACAATTTAATTGCATTGGTTTCTTTCCAATATAAATTAGATCATTCAATTACCTTTTCAAATGGTAGGTTTAGATGGATTGAATGCTGTAACAGAATTATCAGATCTTCTTTTAATCTCAAACCATTAACAGAATAATATTTAATGAGGTTAACTAGAGATACTAAAAATTTATCACTTTGTTGCTCTTCTTTAATTTAAAGAATGTTAGATCCAATTACCATCATGCCATTTGAAGGACCTTTTGTTAAATTTGCATAATCTAGATAGATATGTTAGTTATATTTTACTTGAAATTTTGTTTTCAAAACATAAAAGGAAGATTCAAAATTGTTTTGAACGATTCAGACTTTAAATGCAAAAGATCTCTTGAAACTTATTTGGTTGGAAATTCTGAAATAGTATTCTTGAAAGAAGAAATTTATGAAAGGCAAATACATTCATTGAGTGAATATCTTAATTATGGGTCAATGCCAAAAAATGCAGTATTTGTATGGGTGATCCGAAAATTTCAACCTATTCAAACTTTATTATTATTATTATTAAGAGGTCATTTTTATGATATTTACAAGAAAGAAATACTAATCAATAATTCAAAAGTTATTAGAAGAGTTGAAATTATTGAATAGGCATTTGAAAAATTAAAGTATTTGTCTGAAACTACTACATAATTATGCCAACAAAGATGGAAAATGCTAAAATCTTTGAAAAAATTAACTTGGGAAACATTTTATACAAAAAAAGTAATAAATCATATATCATCCATTCTCTCTGAAGTATTGAGTACCCCAAAAGGCCTTAAAACACATTAATGTGACAAATGAAAACTTAATGAATGTTAATGACTGGAATATAATGTATAGTGAATTAGCCGACATTAAAGATATCATAAACCAAAATATTAATTTAAAAGCATGGGATGATGCTTCAGATCACTTTTTATAATTAAACAGACATAGAGTGTTTATTGTTATATAAATCTTTAAACCAATTTTCTATTATAACATTATATCTATTTTGCTATAAATTAAAAGGCATATCATACTAAATATTTTTATCATACTAAATTTTTTTAATAATCATATACACTGTACAATATTTTATTTTATCTATTTATATACAAGTAATTTTGAAACCTATGAAGATGGTGTAGTAGATGTATTTTCTTTTGTTGGAATATTACTTCCACTACCAAACAATTCCTCGTGTTGTTGATCATGCTTTGCTCTAAAGAAAGTATAATGTAAAACAACATCATCAATATTACGCATAGCTGGATCTCTTGAAAATTCTGGATCAATAAAGAAGAATAGAGGCATATCAACTTCTTCACCTTTTGCTAAACGTTGTTCTTCAAAACAAAAACACTGAATTTTATTAAAATATGGTGCAACATGATCAGGTGTAACACTATAAGTTGCCATACCAGTAATATCACGATCACCTGTATTCTTAGCTTTATAAAATGCTAATGCAGTTTCACCTGGAACAACCCAAACTTCTCTTTGTTGTGGTACAAATTTCCATGGTAATGCACCACTTGTTTCTGCAGTAAATGAAACTCTTAATTTTCTTTCTGTTGAAACTGGGGTTAATTTATCTCTAGTGAATCTGTTCTTATCAGTAATTGGTGTACCACCCCAACCGGTACGTTGACAAATTGCTCTATAAATTGGAACCGAAGCATATGAAAATGCAAGGAAAATCATCATTAATGATAGTGAATAATAAATTGTTGTTTGTCTATTATATTTATCTTTCTTCTCACGCATATGATCTCTAATCATTTGAAACTCCTTTAATGACATTTTAGGTAATTCAGCACGTTTTGATCTTGGGGACTCAGTTTGATTATTACCCTCTGCCCCTGGAACCTCATATTTAGTAATCAATCCAGAATGAAATGACCTTCTGAAATAATTAGAGTTTAAGCTTAATTTTTTTAAATTTGGACCAACAAAACGGAATGAGAAGAAATTCCCTTTTTGTAAATTGTATTTTAATAGCGTTATTCCCATCATCTTGATATACTAGTAACAAAAGTTAAGTATTGAATGGTTTTATCTTTCTTCCAAGAACAGGTAACTAAACCATATAATTTAAATATATAATCCATTGTAAATACGAGATAGAAATAAGCTCACATTCTACTTTTTTTTTGCACTACCACCAGCTCGGCCTGATAATTTTTCAAATCTTTATTTTATATAAAGGCGAGAGGAGTTTACTAGCAAAAATGCAGTGTTACGGGGTTTGATGGAAGTGTTGTTATTTTTAAAACTTTTACTATTAATAACGAAGCTATATATATATATATATATTATTTGACTTTTAGAAATCTTCTTCCTGCAAGAATTGAAGAAGTTCCTGTTCACGTTCACGTGCTTTGGCATCAGCATCAACATCCCGACGTTCTTCATTCATTGGATATCTCATTGCTTTGACACTATCGTTGTGTAATTGCATACAAAATTTAATACGACGATCAAATTCCTCTTGTGGACTTGTGGTACTATAAACATCTAAAATTTCATCACTTTCCATATATCCTTTAATATGATTAATAGTAGCATCAACAACACCATCTTTAATAGCTTTGGCAACAATATATTCAGCTGTTAATTCACTATCTAAATGTAATTTAATACATATATCTTTTAATGATATTCTTTTATATGATAATGAAATAATACGAATACCAGCTTTAATAACATTCTGTCTTAATCTTAAAACTAAATTATAATTATTATCCTTCTTCAATGAATCACCAAAAGTTTCAATTGCATCATTAAAGATTGTTAAATCACCTAATCTAACAGCTTTTGTAACCTCTGAATATGGCTTTAAAGATCTAGATAATAATTTATCATCAAAACTTGATAATTCTGGAATTTCACCAGTTAATAATTCAATTAAAATTTTTAATTTAGTAGCAGACTGTAAAAAACCTAATGCATTTCTAGTTTGTGGACATTTTCTAATTGCTGTAATCACACATTCATTTGCTGAATCATAATCTAACTGAATTGTTTGAATTCTTGCTAAATAATAATAATATCTTGCAACAACAGAATTGGTTGCTTCATTTGGAAATTCTGTTTTTTCAACTAAATTATAAGCTTGATTAATATCATTTGTTAAAATATAATCTCTTAATAATAATGTAATAACGGAAGCTCTTGTTTCAATATCATGTCTTAAAGTTGCAGTTCTTAATGCATTCATCAATTCAACTCTAACATTTATTAAATCATTAGCTAATTCACTTGATCTAAAAATATAATACCATAATTTGGCTTGTATGTAATCTAATGTTCTCTTATTGTAACTTTTTAAAGTTTGAATTACTTTTTTATTAAAATTATATAATGCTTTAGTTTCTCCTAAATCATGTAAAACTATTTGAACAAGTAAATGTATAAATGTATCAATTTCTGGTAATAGTTCAGTATTATTAACATTTTCTGTACTATTTTCGTCATCAATTTCCATTTCATCTGATACTTGCTTATTACTAATTGTAATTTGTATACCTTTACTAAAAGGTTTTAAAGCTTCTAATAAATATTCAACTGTTGGATAAGATGATGGATAGACATGATTAATAAGAGCAATTAAATCATCTGCTGTAATACTTCTTCTAATTGATTTAAGTTCACGGAATACCTTAATAATATAACGAGGATCAAATTTTATAGCAGAGTTTTTAATTAAGGAAAGGAATGTATTCAATTGATCAACAACTGTTAATATAACAGGGGCAGTTTCTTCTTCAGTTGTCATTGCTTATTATTAGGAAAATGCCAATAATGTTTGAAAAGAGAGATTAATAGCTCTAAAGAAATCCTTTCTCTAGGGTGGCAAATCAACACAAAAATAAATCAACATTTTCTGAGCGTCTTTCTTCTTTTTCTTTCACGCATAATAAGCGAAAGGTAGTAAGTATATTTTGGTTTGTTTACGTAATACCACTCTCATTTCTCTTACAAAAGAAGTTTATCATATTTTACTTACATTTCTTATTTTAGGGAAATATCCATTGACATTACCTAAATCAGTAGATATGATAAATTAACTTTGAAAGATATGATCACTGTGATTTTTTATAATGTAATGCTTTGTGTATTTCCTTCAAACATATGAAATGCATAATATTATTTAAGGAAATAGTAACTTTTTAATCTCTAAACAGTAAACATGAGCGCTAATAAAATAAATATATTATATAATTAAATCTAATTATTCTTCTTCTTTTTGAAAAAATAACACCCACTTATACAATTGATATTTCAATCAGGATATTTCATCTTTATATTTTGCAAAATGAGCGGTGAACGTGGCTTATCTTCATTAAACTCAAAAGATTTGACAGAAAAGTACCAAAATTTAGGTTCATCAGTTTTGCAGTCTCAAGAAGAACATTTGTTAACACAATTACAAGTTTTCCAAGCAGCCTTAATTTCATTCAAAAGTCAATATGCATCTGAAATAATTCAGAATGAAGAAGTGAGAAACAATTTTTCCGAAATTTGTGTTGCATTTGGTATCGATCCATTGGTTGTTGCTTCTTCAGTTGTTGGTGAAGAGAATAACAATACCGAGAGATTAAACCAATTATGCTTGAAGATAATTGACTCATGTTCAAAAACAAGAACAATCAACGGTGGTATTATATCAATAGAAGACTTACTGGATATAATCAATTCTGATACTTGGGTAAATCAAGATTTACATTTGAATTTTAAACAAAAAGATATACTTGAAGCACTTGAACATCTTAAAATATTAGGTAATGAGTTACAAATCATTAAAATCGGTAAAAAAAAATTTATCAAAAGTATACCACAAGAAATTAACTTAGATCAAAAAATGACACTTGAAGCAGCTGATATACTAGGTTATGTTACAATTTCAATTTTAAAGGATAATTTTAATTGGAAAAGAATACGATGTCAATCAGTAATAGACGAATTAGTATCAAATGGTATATTATGGGTTGATAAACCCAGTCAAGGACATAGTACAAAATATTGGACAACTACTTGGATTAACAAATAAAATTAAGTAAACTTGATTCTATAAACTTCCATATATAACATCTAACGATTTAATGTGAGATATATTGAAATGCAAAATCAATCGTATCATACTGGCTTTCATTTTGAATTAAAAAATCTTCGTTTTTGTCAAGCATATCATGATTAATATGATTCCAAGTTGTTGCATCACCATATAACATCGCTTGTGATTTAATCTTTTGTCTACCATTAGAATCACATCTTTTACATTTATACGTATCATGTGTTTCACATATAGTCTTCGTATTAAATTGAAATAATTGTTTTAAATTATCACTGCTGAATAATCTTTCAACATCATCAACAGAATCAACAACACAAGAAGAAAGTTGCAGTTTTGCACTTTGTCTTTGGAATATTTTCTCTTCAATTGTACCAGTTGAAATAAATCGATAAATAAAACAATTTTTCTTTTGTCCATCTCTCCAAACCCTTGCCAATGCTTGCTGATCAGATGCAGGATTCCAATCGGGATCCATTAAAATTAATCTATTAGCACCAATTAAATTAATACCACACCCACCTGCTTTGGAACTTAACAAAAAAAACAAATTCTTTACCATCTGAATTATTAAATTTATCAACAAGCTTTTGTCTTTTATTGATATTCATTGTACCATCCAATCTTAATGCACCAAATTTATGTTGTCTACATAATTTTTCAACAAGATCTAGTGTTTGTGTATAGTTGGATATAACAACTATTTTATCGTCAGTTTCTCTATTAATCTTATATAAAAATCTTTCTAACATTTGAAATTTACCACTATGCCATGTTTGAATTTCTCTGTTTCTCCCTGATGAGTTTCTGTCATCCTTATAATCATCTGGAATCAAATCGTTACATCCTTCAATATCTTCTGGTAAATTTAATAGATTAGGATGATTACAGAGTTTTTTCAATAATCCAATTGCTTTTAATGGTTGTGAGTGCTCACCTTTAAGTAGTTTTTTGATATCTGGTGAAGTAATAAAATGATGATAAAGTTTTCTTTGCATTTCCGATAATCCACAAAATATAACATATTCATATTTAACAGGTAAATATTTACTTAAAATATCATTTGTTCTTCTAATAATAAATTTTTGAACTAAATCTGTTAATTCTTTTAATTTGGCATCACCTTTTCCTTTTTCTTCATCTGTAGCCAACGAATCACGCCCCCTTAAGATATGAATTTCATAATTTTTTCTAAACTCAGCTCTATTACCAAGTAAACCTGGATTTGCAAAATTAAGTAACGAAAAGTATTCACTTAAATCATTTTGAATTGGAGTTCCTGATAAAATGACTCTTCTTTCACAATTTAGGGAATTTAAAGAGTTAAATGTTAAACTATCACTATTTTTCAATCTATGTCCTTCATCAGCTAAAATTAATCCAATTTCACAATTTTTCAAATTGGCGACATTTCTTCTCAATGTTTCATAACTAATAATTAAAACAGGACTGACAATACCATTTCCTTGAGCATCTGCCCAATTTTCAATAGCTTCTGCAATGCTTGAACCTTTAGTTGATTTACCATCAATTGCCAATGAATTAAGTGCACCTTTACCTAACCATTTATCAATTTCGTTTGCCCAATTTCTAACTAAACTTGAAGGACAGACAACTATACATTTTTCAATAGTCTTTTTACCTCTTGGGCCTTGTTTCAATAAAGTCCACATTAAAGTTAAACATTGTAATGTTTTACCTAATCCCATTTCATCAGCCATGATACATCCTTTTGCTCTGGCATCAACAAGTCCTGATGTACATTTATATAAGAACAATACACCTTCACGTTGATGTGGTCTTAAAATTTTAGCTAACTTAGGGTCAATAACAACAGGTACATTAGGAAATTTATCCAATGGATCTTTATCATCAGTTGAAATTCCCAACATTTCATTTAATGATTTTTTATTATACATTTTGAATCTTGATGCTGGTCTATTTATAGGTTCTTGATTGTTTTCTTCATCTTTTTTCTCAGTTTTTTCTTGACCTTTTTTATTTTTAGTATTATTTTTATTTGTAATAGCTAATTCTCTAATTCTAGCAGCTTCTTCCTCTTCTTCTTTTCTTAATTCTGGAATAACATCCCTGGTCGGATCATATAAAACTATAGCCATATCACTAAATGGATCATGTAAAGGTTTTGGTGGGAAGAAAGCCTTTTTCCTATTACCAAGTGGAGGGGGTCTACGATGTAATAATGACCAAATTTGATCATTTTGACTACTATCATTTTTATCGTTTCCATTATTGTTATTATTTAATTTTATAGGTATAGTAAATTTTCTAGTCAGTGTCATTTTATTTGCATCAATATCACCAAGAACTCTTCTCGGATGTAAAGCATTTTTCTTTTTATTTATGTTATTAAGTCCATAATTATTTTCATCGAACCAAGGTACATCTTTGGAATTTGAAGTATTAGTAGGATAAATACCTTCTGCGTATGATTTTGGACCACGTAAACGTGCTTTTCTAACAGTTTTTCCATTGATTGTTGTTGAATTAGATGCTCCTATGCCTGATATTCGAGAAGATGAACGTGAAATAGGTGGTTTGAAAGGTTTGAATAATGATGAAGGTTCTGTCATTACTCTTCGTCGCTTTAAACTCGGGTTAGTCCCTGCACCTGTTCCCAGAACAGTATCAACATAGATTGGTTCTCTTGGTTTTGCCTTATAGCGTTTGAAGTCTGTTTTGGCCATTGTTAGTACATATACTTTTGGGTAAACTATGTAAAGTATTAGCAAGGCAAAAATGATTATTATACCGTGTACCATAATAAAAAAATAAACAAACCGTGTAGCTGTGAGAAAATATAATAATAGAGAAAGAAAATAAAATTATTAACATGATTTGAATTGTTGACAAAGATTTAAGCGAAAAATTTTCATTTGATAATAAAGTTGTTTGTATGTAAAATGTAAAATTTTATAAACTTTTGTAAGATTTAAAAAGATATATACGATAATACACAAAGGGCTTTATCAAATGCTCATATGTAAAATTTAAACCTGTTGACAATTGAAATCAAAATGACAAAATTTGAAAAATCTAAAGCAAATTTACTAAATGAAGATAATTCTTCATTAGATAATTCATCTTCTGAAAATGAATATTTCCATTAGATTGCAATACAATGATTTTTGAAAAAAAGTTCGATTTAGCTTAATCATTAAATAAGGGCTTTAATGGTGCTCAACATAAAAGAATTAATGTAGCATTTAAGAGTTACTTAATGAGAGAAATCGACCAGAGAACCATACTTAATATCATAAATGAGGAAATTGGCCAGCTAGTTCATTTAAAGATCACGGACGTCTCAAAAATCTCAACATGTCATTTGGAATAGACTTCTTTATTATCATGCTGATATAACTATCGAAATTTGGGCAGCCCTCTCTTTTTACATAAGCTGATCTGGAATTTAAGTAAATTAAATGCATCAACACTATACAAAAATTGTCCAGAGACTTATAGAAATAGCAGAAGTTATTGAACAACAAAATAAATGGGAAAATTTTGATGATATTGTAAGTAAAAACTCCTTAATCAGAAATAATAAATTAGATACTGATAATAATTTCATAGCTGATTACGTTCTTGAACAAATAGCAGAAGATTTTAAGAATAATATTACAGGTATGGTTAGTGCTTAAAAAAAATCAGGTGAAAATAATGTAAAAAATAAATTGTTAAAACATTTTCAGGAATATGGACAATTTCTGTATAGTATGTCGATGCATTTAATTTACTTAAATTCCAGATCAGCTTATGTAAAAAGAGAGGGCTGCCCAAGTTTCGATAGTTATATCAACATGATAATAAAGAAGTCTATTCCAAATGACATGTTAAACAAAATTGATGAACTCGAAAAAAGGTCAAACTCTAGTGCTGTATTGACAATGTATGTAATATTAATGCTTCAGATAGAATAAATAACAATTCTTCTGAGTTAGTACAAACAATTATAAACCAAGATACTGCATTAGAACAAAAGATATTACAAGAATTAGGACAACTCACTGATAAACATAATGTAAAGGTAATGAATCAATAATCAGATCACACAAACCAAATTGCACAAGAATTTAATGTAAGAGATGATGCATTACTGGGTTATATAGAATCTTTATTAAATAAACAAGTTGGAGAGGTAATACATGGACATGTTAATTCTACAATAGATGCATCAGTAAGTAAAAAAATAGACCAAAAAATAAATGAGTGTTTAGATAATTTGAAACACCTTAGAAAGAGGCAAAATTTTCAACAGAATCCAAATATATATGAATACAATTCTAATCAAATTGAAATGGATCACATGTTTATTGATGATTGTAACATATTAGATAAAAAGCAAACAGAATTAGAACAACGTCTACTTGAATATCCAAATGGAAACCAATCGATATCCGAAAACCAACATGAAGTTATACTATATCAAAATAAAAATGTACATGATGAAATAAATAATACGGAAGACAAAAATAATAGTAGACAAATCATAGTTTTTAGACCGGATCATAGGAAAAGAAAGTTATCTTTTGAAACGGAAACTCACCTTATTGAAAATACATCAAACGAAGATAAAAATGGAGAAGACGATTTATCAAACACTGACGATGAAGTACATATAAATGCATCTAAAATTGTATTCATATATATTTGGATTCTGTTGAAAATTTTGCTTCTTTCTATGGTGTTTCAAATTATCTAAACACTCTTTCAAATTAATAGATATAATCTAAGAACAAATATCAAATCAAACTACAGAAATGGTGCTTTACCCTACAATAAAACTGGTATAAATGCAATTGGAAATGGTGAGCTTGATCAATATAAATTAAGAACAAGTGATGTCATGTTAACTGCAAACATACTGGTAAAGGAGTCAGATATCAGATCTGAAAAATTAACAATAAACAACATTACACTATCATCAGCATTAAAATCCGAAGAAAGTCATAAATGGATCAATGCAATGATAAAAGAGTATAACAATTTAATGATTCACAATACCTGGGAAGTTAAACCGAAAGAAATTATTTCTAGCTATGATCGCAAAAGAATTGTGAAGACGATGTGGGTTTTAACAATAAAGAAAGATGGTACTTATAAAGCAAGATTAGTTGCTAGAGGCGATCGTCAATCAGATAGTACATATAATGAAACATATGCATCAACTTTAAGTTATGAATCTCTAAGATTAATATTAGCTGAAACAACTTTGAAAGATTATGAAATTCAATTTATGGATGTATCTAATGCGTATGTAAATGCCGATATAGACACTGATATATACATACAATTACCAAATGATACGCCATTTTTGAAAATAAAGAATTTTGATGGACATAAACAATATGCACACAAACTTCTGAAATCATTGTATGGTTTGAAGCAATCAGGAAGAAATTGGCAAATATTATTAGAAGATATGTTAATGAAAATTGGGTTTGAAAAATGGGTAGATGTACAATGTGTAATGAGGAAAATTGATAAAACCGGAAATGTTATCGTCATAATCGGTTATTTTGTCGATGATTTGGTTATAGCTGGTCAAAAGGAACAAGTAAAACAAACTATGGATGATATAAAAAGGATTTTCAAATGAACTGTTACTGATTTTGACGGAGAAGGGAAGAAAAACATTTTAGGTATTGATGTTTTAATAAAGAAAAATAGGATTGAACTGGATCAATCAAAATATATATCAAAATTAATTCGATATAGTTGGTAAAAATTATCTAACTCCTATTGAACCTGGATTTTATTTTAAACATGGATATCGAAAATTAGATTTCGATGTAAAAGAGTTTAATGAAAAAATAAAGTACTTAAGAAAATTAATTGGTGCTTTACATTCTATTAAGTTACAGAAGGCAAATTTAATACATTTATCACTATTATTTTTGTTCCCATATACATCCATCAATAAACAAAAAGTGTGACTGATAAGCAGAAAATACGGCAGTACATGATTTTGTGCCTCGTCTACGATTCCATCATAATAACTTCAACTCATTCAGTTTCTAAAAAAAAATGTTTATATTTCATGTTCCCATTTTTGACTAGCTTATTTGAGATTTGCCCTTACACTTTTGTAATTTACAAAACATTGTTTACATTTCTTTCTTCACTTTCTTCTCTTTCATCTTTTTCTCTTAGTTTTATCTTTCTCTTTGGTAAGCGTGATTCTAAAAATGTCATTATAATTTAACTCAGTAAATAACCCTTTAGAGGAAACCCTTGAAAATATAAAGGTAAAAGGTGCAACTTTAAAAAGAGCACGGGATGAATTTACAGACGCCTGTGAAAGTGGTGTGCAAACATCATTTAAGTTTATTCTAAAGGAGTTTAGTAAACTAAATAAAAAACTAGATAAAATGGATAAGAAATTTGATCAGAAATTTGATAAAATAGATGAGAAATTTGATAATATGGGTGAAGATTTCAACAACAAAAATATGGTACTTGAAGAAAAACTTGAAAATTTGAAAACTGTTACCGAAAATATGTCAGCAGAAATTGATGATATTGACATTGACGCTGTACAACAATTAATAAAGGAGCAGTTTGTCAAACATGAAAAGATTAAACTGATAACAATGCAAAATTCATTGAGAAATTTTCAAAATCTTCCAGCTTTTGTTGTTCCTTTTTTTACTGCAGAAATACCAAAAGATTTACTTAGAATTGAATATCCCAGAGATATCAAAAACATGGAACGGAAACATTTTGAAATTTATGCTCAAGGGTACCGTATCGATATTGCTTGCTGTGATGAGTCAGAAACCAAAAAGCTTTTAGAGGCTTTTATTTTTTCTAAGTATGCTAGGCCTAGAACTTATTGATGAACTATATTAAGGTTTTGTCATTATTTTTAGTCTCGTTTATATTTTACTCAATGCATACACAATAATTACAATATTTTCTCTGATCATTTATTAATTGTTATTTTATTTAAAGTTATACTCTTTTTATAATAAAAATATGTAAATATCGTTTGCTATTATTCATTTTAAATACAAGTTCGATAATCTAAAATTTCAAATGTAGTCTCCCGATATCATTAGACTCGGGTTATTTCCATGGATATTTCTTCTCTATAAAATCTCTCAGATGGCAGTACAAAGTATCTTAGTAAGTTAGTAGAATCTCTAAAACAATGGCAATTGAAACACCAATCATCCATAATACAATCATTACACTACCCACATATCTATCGCATCTCCATCCGCCAATAGGAATAAAAATTAATAGCACAACAATTAAATTAAGCAACAATCCCAATAAACAAAATATAATTGATGCACTTGCAGGTATTTCAATATAGTCGACACCTACCAAGAGACCAGACATACCAACTCCTAATAACATATTTAATAATGGACCACCAATACAAGAAGCTAAAGCCATTAAAGGGTAACCCATTCTAGTAATGACAATGCATGAAATTAGATCACTAATTGAATTACCTAATGCAAATATGGTTATACCAAGAGCAGACGGTTTTATATGAGCTAAAGAGGAAATCAACGTTAGAATAGAAATTATTTCAGTTGCAATTAATGAAATCCATGAAATTGAAGCTCCAACTCCTAATAATGAAATCATACATTTAATCAACGTTGATGGATTTGAAGATCTGATCAAACTATGATATGCAAAATATGTTAAACCCGTTGTTGGGAATATAAGGAGTAATTTGGCTAATAAGGAACTATCAGGATAAAGCGCATAAAAAATTACAAAGGGTGAAATCAGTAATGAAGTTAGTAACTCAAAAAGTTGTGCAAGTGCTGGTTTATAATCACCTTCATAATCAGAAATTGTTAATATAGGAATTGTGTGTTTGAACAATTTGACAAATGGCAATGCAGTATAATCAAATATTTTTTGAGGTACTGATCTTTTTGGAGCTTCAATGATTTCTGCTTCTAATTGACAAATTTCTTCGTCTATAGTAGGCATATTTGAATTCTCGGAATCATCCCTATAAACACCTGTATTATCTAAATAAAACCCAATTTTTCTCTGAGAAGTTAAACCGCTTAAAATTGTCTCAAATTCCAAATTTCTTATAACTTGAGGGTTATAATTATAACTGTCCTGCATTTCAAAGTTTTCTTTATAAGATATTGGTAAAGGGATTTGTAATGTGTTTGTATTATATAAATTTCTAGCTTGATGGTCAAGTTTAACTTTATCTAATTCTTTTTTAAAATATAATTGCCACAGAATTATCAGTAGAACATAAATCATATAAATTAAAACCAATGTAAACATTTCAAATTTAGTTAGTACACCATCTTTAACACAGTAGAGTAGAATCAAAACAGAAACTGAGAAAAATGATACATCTCTCAAATATGTACCTTTTGCATTTAGTGTCAATATTTTTTGTTCTTCTAATCCATCTTTATTGGGCATTTCATTTGGACTACTATTATTAATTGAGGGAGAAATATCGGGTATTAAATCAAATGGATTTATTATAAAGATAGTTCCAATAACCACCGAGTTGACAAAATAAGCGGCACCTATTATTTCCCCAAAGGCTAATGAAGTGTTTCCAGTTACAAACGATGTATAAGTTGAAATTATATCAGGAGAGCCATTAGCAAAAGCTAAAAGTGTTAAACCTGATACATTTTCTGGTATTTTTAAATGACTAGCCACTGCATTCAAATTAGGGACTAAACAATTACCTGCTACCAAACCAATACATGAAAATAATATAAGTAATAGTATTATAACTATGGGTATTCCAATCCAATGTCTTGTTGTGTCTGATTTAGCAATGCAGTAATACAATGTAAAGGAGTTAATAAATCCAGGATGATCAACACATTGTGTTTTGACAAATTGACATTGCTGTTCATTTGGGAGTAAATATGCTTGATCACATGAAAGTAGAGGCAAATTATCCATATATGAGGTCATACTATTATATAATATATTCAGATACTTGACACTAGTTATTTAAAAAGTAAAGTAAAAGAAAACCAGAGTTATAGTACACAAATAAATGTCAGGAAGGTAACCGTGTCAAAATACTTAAAATAAGGCGGCTTTGCCTTCACCCTCACTGATTTTTAAAGATAGTGGGATTTTCGGGAATTATCATGATATTTATTCCAATCCGTGTCCATTTGTTAATTATCTGATGCTATCATAAACTTGTTTCTCTTTGATCTTATTCATTGTGGTTGTGATTGTATTTTTTTGTATGCTAACTAATAAACATTTATTTAGAAAAATGCATAATATATCAAAAGTTTCAAAATTTATATCACCTTTCAAGACCAAACCTCTAGATATTGATGGTAATGGGAACTTAAAGGAAAGGGAAACGGGAAGAATATTTCATATACATGGTATTAATTTTGCTTCAAATACTAAAATGCCTGATATGCCCTTACAATCGACGCATATAGCTGCTGGAATATGTGGATTGTATGAAAATGCAGATTCCGTTACATTTGTCGGTAAACCATTTCCATTAACAGAGGGTTACGAACATATTTCCAGGATTAAACAATGTGGTTTTAATACAATTAGGTTTATCACTACATGGGAAGCAATTGAGCATGAAGGTCCTGGTATATACGATTTAGAATATGTTGAATATGTTACTAAAATGATTAAAATGATTGATGAAATTGGTGGATTATATGTATTTATTGATTCACATCAAGATGTCTGGTCAAGATTTAGTGGTGGTAGTGGAGCCCCAATTTGGACTTTTTATGCTGCTGGTTTAGAACCACGTAATTTTGAAAAAACAATTGCAGCAAAATTGCATAATTTAGCAAGTGATCCACAAAAATATACCAAAATGGTATGGGCAACTAATTATAATCTATTAGCATCAGAGGTGATGTTTACTTTATTCTTTAGTGGTTCAATTTTCACACCAAAAGCAAAAATTGATGATGTTAATATTGAAGAATATCTCCAAAATCATTTTATTGAAGCATATGCATTTTTAATGAATCATCTTAAAAATGAAATTCCAAATGTTTTCGATAGATGTTTATTGGGTATTGAAAGTATAAATGAACCAAACAATGGATTATATGGATTATCAGATTTGAATGTTTGTCCAGAGGGGCAAAGATTGAAATTAGATGAAACACCAACTCCAATTCAATCATTAAGATTAGGTATGGGTATACCTGAAGAGGTTGATATGTACTCATTATCTTTGGTAGGACCAGTTAAAATTGGTACCAAATGGTGTGATCCAAAGGGTCATATAGCTTGGGTAACTGAGGATAATAATAAAGATAATCACTATGGCTTTCGAAGATCCGCAAGTTGGAAACTTGGTGAATGTATATTTGCACAACATGGTGTTTGGGATTCAGTTAGTGGTAGAATGATATTACCTGATTATTTTAAAGTTCATCCAGAAACTGGTGAACTGTTGGATGAGAAAAAATTTATTAATGGACCTTTTTTAAAATTTTGGTGTAAATTTAAAGAAAGAATGAGGGAAATAGATTCAGATATGTTTTTAATTATTGAACCACCAGTTTTACAAATACCACCATTAATTAAAAATAATAAAAAATATTTAGATAATAGAACTTTAGTAGCTGTCCATTATTATGATGGAATGTCATTGATGTTTCAAAAATGGAATAGATTACTAAACGCAGACACATTAGGAATAATGAGAGGAAGATATTTTAACCCAGTATTTGGTTTGGTTTTAGGTGAAACTAATATCAGAAAAAGTATTAGGAAACAAATGAAAATTATGGCTACTGAATGTAATGAAAATGTGGGATCGAATATACCGGTTATATTCACAGAAACAGGTATGCCATTCAATATGGATAATAAAAGATCATATGATGATGGTAATTATGATTCACAAGAAGGTGCAAATGATGCAATATTATCTGCATTAGAAAATGAACAATTGAATTTTACATATTGGTGTTATAATCCCGAAAATTGTCATGAATGGGGTGATCTATGGAATTTGGAAGATTTTTCAATTTGGTCTAAAGATGATCAAAATGGTGCAGAATTGATCGGAGGTAATAATTATTCTGAGTGGTTAAACAATAATACTGTGATTAACTTCAATGAATATAGTAGTAATGATAATAATAACAATGATAATATAGAAATTGAAAGTAATAACTCAGATACATCTATTAGTAAAAAATTATTTAAAGAAAGAACTTATCATTACAAAGATAGTTATGGCTCACCTGGATCGTCTTCGTCAAATAATGAAGAAGACATTTTGAATAATAATTACATTAACTTAACTGATGGTGTTCGTGCAATTAATGCTATTATTCGACCTGTTCCAGTATTAGTCAATGGTGAAATTAAGGAATGTCAGTTCAATTATAAGACCAAGTCTTTCCATTTGGAAATTGTTAATTCAAGGTTTTGTGAAAATGAGGAAAATTCACCAGATATAATTTTAATTCCAGTGTATCATTATCATGGTAAAAATTTTCAAGTTAGAGTCACCAACGGGATATTTCATATTAGACATAATCCTATTATTCAATGGATTGAATGGGATTATTCAAGATGTAATGATCGGATACTTCAATTAGATATTGAATTAATTGAAAATGTTGAAGAAACAGAATCTGGATGTGGGGGTTCTTTAAAAGCATTAGCCTGTGGATATTTTACGATTTGATTGAGTTTATTTTTTATATTATTGATTGGATAATTGAAATTAATCATTATATTATACACAGAATTATTTGCAGGCTTGGTAATTTCCTAATCTGTGTTTTACATATTGTTGCTGTAATGATTGTTTTGGTAGTATACAAATTTTGTTGTGTTAAAGAAAAGTGTGAAGAAAAATAGATTTTGATGGGGGATATTATATAAAAAGATTTTATATAAAAAGGTATTATTATGGGGTTTATTATCATTATTGTATTTTTTGAGAAAAAAAACATCTATTTATAAATATATATGAATAGATAGAGAGATAGTTAGATAGTTAGTTAGTTACAGATATATATTTTTTACATAACTAAATTAATAGTAAATATTAATAAATAAAAACTTGGATGAAAGAAAAACATGAAAAATGTAATATATTGTTGGGAAGGTTAATAAAGAATTGCGGTATATGATTGATTTATATAATCAGTAAAAAATATATGATATAAAAATATATTGATTAATTATATTCGATTTTATTAATCAAAAACATTTAAATAAGCTTCCGCAACAAATCTTGCCCTTGCATTTAAGAATAACTTCATTTCACTAATTTCTTTGTCGACATCCTCCATGAATTCAATGATAAAATCGACTAATTTTTGCTTCATCATGACTTCTTGATGATAATTAGTTAATAAAAAGCTAATATCATAACCTTCGATGGGCACACGTCTTAAAATTAAGAAATTCTCAGCACGCTTAGTTAAGAATCTAGTAAATTTATCAACTAAAATTTCTTCAATTTCATCACTTTGTTTAATTTTGATTGAAACTCTAATTGAATTAATTGAAGGTTCAATTAAAACTCTTTCACTTTCATTTCTAGATATAAATAATGGATTTAATAAAATTTCTGTTGCACGTTTACTTTCAATTTCTGGATAAGTATGACGTTCAACTAATTGTGAACTGAAATCTTGAAGACATAAAGCGGAATTGAGTGAGTGACGAACTGCGGTAAGATATGGCTTTAGTGATTGTGACATTTAAGATAAGTTATATGTGTGGTTGATTGGTATAATTAATTACTATAGACACAGTTAAATGGCAATTTGCTAAAAGATACAGAGCTCAAATCAGTCAACCAGCATGTTAATTTGTTAATTGATTGGATTGTTAGCAAATTGTTGTTGAAGTTCCTTTGCAGACTTTACAAAGAGCGCGCAGAGAAGAGAAGGAATTTTGCACACAAAATTTCAAGTTGATATTGACAGAGCCACAACATGTTTTTTCACATTTGATTTCTTTTTTTTTATCATCTTCTTTCTTTCTTTCTTCCTTTCTTTTGCATTTGCTGAAAAAATAAGTGCTGTTGCTTTATATCAGAAGATGTGGGAGAGGATCAAAGATGTTAATAGTGGTAGAAATTACTTCTATAATGACGAGGCACAGGTGACACAATGGGAATTTCCTGATGATATCCTATTAAAAATCTTAAATGAAAATAAATGGGATAAAGCAATTACATCTGTTGATGGTATTGATAAAACTTATTATTTTAATTGGGAAACAAATGAAAGTTCTTGGGATATTCCTGAAATAGTTTTAAATAAACTGAAAGATATATTTGGTGAGGATTTAACACAAGATGAAATTCATGGTGAAGAAATAAGTACAAGTATAGAGAATAAAAAAGAAAATAAAGAGGAAATTGAGGAAGAAAATGTTAAACAAAATGAACAAAATGAAATTACTGATAATAATAGAATTATAAAGGGAAAAGATAATAACGAAATTGAAGGATCTATTATTAATCAATTGATTGGATTAGATCAATTAAAAAAAGAAAAAGTTGAAAAGGATCAGATTATGAAAGTTGAAGGAGATTCTAAAGAGAATTTTATGAATATGTTAAAACAATTTGATTTTAGTTCCAAAACTGAATTCAAAGAAGTAATTTCTAAATGTATTAATGATTCAAGATATTGGAATATTGAAAATCCTATTGAAAGGAATAGGCTTTATGAAATTTACCAAGTAAATAAATCCGAAGAAGAATTTAAATTTGAAAAGGAAAAATATAAAGATGAATATTTCAAAATCTTAGCCAAAAATAATGTTAAATATTATACACGATGGAGTACATATTGTAAAAATGGAGAAATGAAGTATAAAAAAGAAACGATTGAAAATGATAACATTAATAATGAATTAAATGATAAAGTAAAATATGAATTATTTGTTGAATATACAAATAATTTACGTAAAGAAAAGGAAGCATCAATAAATAAAAATAAAGCAATTGAATTAGAATCATTGGAGAGAGAATTTAGAGGGATGGTTACAATCTCAACTGAATTTTCTAAAATTATTAGTGAATTCCAAGATAAATATAAAAGTTTGAATAAAATTGAAATTTTAAATGTTTTTGAAAAAGTAATATTAGAGCTTGAAAATGAACAAATTGATCAAATTAAAATTGAAAATGATAAGAATTATAGGAGTGATCGTAAAGTCAGAGAGAATTTTAAAAAACTTTTAAAAAATATGATTGATAATAAAGAAATGAATGTAAATTCACAATTAAAATGGTATCAATTTATAAATTTAATCAAGGAGAAAACAGAATTTTTAGAATTATGTGGGCATCATGGATCTACGGCAATTGATTATTATTGGGATTTATTAGATGCTACGTATATTAAATTAAACAATAAAAAAGAGATAGTTAAGCAAATTTTAATCAATGCAAATGTTAAAATTATTGATATAACGGAGAATCAGTTTGTCAAAATTATGAAGGAATCTGATAAGGAAGAAGTAACAACATTATGTGAAGATGATTTAAAAACATTATATAAAATTAGTTTAAGTTTGAATCCAAGCACAAAAAGATCAGCTGGTGAGTCAAATGAAATCGAAACTGGAAAAAGGAAGAAAATTTTGCTACGTAAAAATGTGTAATTAATATATTTATTTATTTATTTATATATATATATATATATATATATAGCTTTTTAAATAATTAATAACTATTCTTGAGAGAATAAAGCTGAAATTGCTAAGAAGCCAAACATTGCATATTTAAAATATTTATTTTCAGTTATTAAAATTGTCACATATCCAATTTTTGGTATATATCCTTTAACATTACCTACTATATCTTTATCTCTATTAAGATAAGTTTTACCATAACCATATAAAGGTAAATCATCACGTTGATTATTATCACCTTTTGTTAATAAATATTGATTTGAATTATTATTTTTATCAATAACTTTATGTTCATGAACTATACGATGAACAATTGGTATATCTCTTTGTGGTGCATTATAAACAACAATATTACCTATTTCTAAAGTTTCCTCTCTATTCCAAAGGAACAAAATATCACCACGTTGAAATGCAGGTTCCATTGAACCTGATAAAACAACCACCAATGGTGATGGAGAATTTGTAAAAATTGATAAACCTTTCCAAATTGCAAAAGCACTTGAAATTACCATCATCATGGTAAGTGCATTATTTAATTGTAGCCTTAACGTCTTTAAATTCATTGTATATGTCTTGATAAAGAAGAAAATCCACAGAATAACAAACAAACATGTTGAAATTAGGGCATTATTGTAGCAAAAAAGTTTAATCATGCAAAGTGTCAATTTTCGTAAATAAAGAACGAAGCGATGAAATTAATCTTAGTAAGGAGATTGTCGTGGTTTTGTTTTTTTGCTTTTGTTATGCGTTTCGATTTTCATACACACATTTCGTGTAGGTTTTCACTACAATCAGTTTTAAATAAAACCTGGTTATTTGATGATCAATATTTATTGTATTATTAAATCATTGTATCATTGTAATCATTGCAGAAACTTCTTTGAATTCAAATTATATATACAATGAGTACGAGTCGTTATTCAGCGAGAGCTCATCAAAGAGAGAGGCAGTCCTTATTTTCCATGGATGATTTATCAAAATCTCCATCACCAATGATTAATTCTTATGATACTAATAATATTAATAATATTAATGAAAATAATAATCAAACTATACCCACATCAATTTCAGTTTCAAGTCCATATGAGGATGAAAATGAAAGATATAAATATAATAAAACTAGTTATTCAGTAACAGCTCAAAATATGGCTCAATTAGAATCACAAAGTGAAGAAACTGTTTCAATTATGAAAAATAAAATTGGTGCATTACGTGATTTATCACTTGCAATGGGTACAGAAATTAATAAATCAAAGAAAAATTTAACTGAATTAGGTGAAGATATGGGTTTATCAAGCGATAAAATTCAATATAATATGAATCGAATGAGAAGATTTGTTGAAAAAAGTGGTATAAGTTGGAAAGTTTGGTTAGTTTTTGCAACAATTATAATTTGGTGTTTCCTTTGGGTTTGGCTTTTCTAAAAGAGTAGAAATTAGTCATTAAATAATTAAATAAATAAATAAATATTATTTATTTATTTATTTGTATAAATACTGTCTTTAATTTACATACTATATATGTATTAATTGTAAATTCTATCTAGTTATGATTATCATCATCATCATCATCATTATTATTATTATTATTATTATTATTATAAACACCAACACGTGAGGATGGTGTTAAATAATGGTATCTATCAATAACTAACTTATTAGTTTTACTAGTGTTATTACTTAAATGATGATCGTGTGAATAGTTTTTACTACCACGACCTCTATATTGGGTGCTATCACCTCTAATATTACGATATTTACCACGTACTGTACTTTGTTCATTATTTACTGATGAATTATTAGAAATATCAGTTACATGATTCACTTTTTCAATATTATGGTTTTCAGGTTCATTATTAATTGAAGTCTCATTTCTATGATAACTATATGGATTTTTTTTGCTATTTGTATTATTTTTGTCAAAATTATTATAATTTTTGTAAGGACGACTGTAATTTTTATAATTGTTGTAATTATTGTAGTTATTGTATTTATTATAATTATTTTTATAATAAGGATTTTTAGTATCATTAATATTATTACTATTAATAATACTATTATTATTGGTATGATGAAATTTTGGACGATAATTAAAATGATGACTAGCATTTTTAATGAAATTATAGTTGCTATTCTTATGATTTTTAAAACTTTTCATATTCTGGTCATTATAAAATGAATTATTTTCCTTTTCATTTTTGATTACCTCAGGTTTATCGATTTTTGTTGTTGGATTTTGAATTGCTAGCTCTGGTTCTGCAATTGAATTTGTTTCTAAATTTATAGAACAATTGTTAGTTTTATTTTCTTTATTACTATTTTCTTTATTATTATTACTATTATTATTATTATTATCATTTTTGCTATGTATATTTGGTAAATTTGTTCTCTTTCTTGAAACGCTAATGATTCTACCATCAATTTCCAAACCATCAAATTTTAGTGCTTCATTAATTAATGATTCATTTGAAAATTCAATATAAGCAAAACCTTTTGGTAAACCAGTTAAACGATCACATACAATGGTAACTCTTTTAACACTATTTCTACCACAACCTTTTATATTTGAATTACCTTCACAAAATAAGACTTTTAATTTCCAAGGTGATATTTTAAAAGGTATATTTGAAACATAAATAGATCTGCTATCAATTTCTCTTTGATTTTTTGGTTGATGAGGACCGAGTTGTAAATTAATTGAAGGATTATTATTATTATTATTATTATTATTATTATTATTATTATTATTATTATTATTATTATTATTATTATTATTATTATTATTATTATTAACGTTATCATTAATATCATTATTAATTGGGAAAAAAGCAGATTTTGCTTTTTCATTATTTATATCATCTAAAGAATTTAAGGAAGGTAAACTTGGTTGTGACGAATCATTAGTTAAAATTGAATTTGAAAAAGATAAAGTTGAAGAAGTTTTATTTGATTCAGTATAAGAAGCATTTGATGGATTAATACTATTATTATTATTATTATTATTATTATTATTATTATTATTATTATTATTACCATTATTATAATGTTTAAATATATCAAATGAATCCTTTACTTCATTTGAATTATCAATATTTGAGTTTTGAGTATTTATTATATGATTTGAAATATTAAGATCTTCATTATTAAAAGTTGACATTTTAAATTTAATAATAATATATTTGTAAATATCTAATATTTATGTATAATAAAGTTTTGCTCAATGAATTAAAGTGATCCCTTTGTTCAATATATTCAAAATTAAGATTTAGTTTCTTTTCTTTTCTTTTTTTTATTTTTTGATAGTGTTATTATATAAATATAAATATAAATAATATTTATATATCTATAATATCAATTATTGTGAATATTAAACAATCAATTATATAATTTTTCAAAGTGAAAAAGCTTTATTAAGAAATTTTCGGAATTTGATAATTTATCTCTTTAAAATGAGGTGATATATTTAATCTGTGAATATGATGATGTATCCCTTTTGAAAAAATTGTTTTAAAAAAAAAATATCCCCTTTTTTGTTTTTCAGAAAAGAAGAAAATTTCTTTGAGAAAGGTAAAACAACAGTATATGTATCCTCTGTTGATAAATATATATATATATATATATATAAATATTTAATTAAAATGTGATTAAATAACAAAGATTTGAAAAGAAAAAAAAATTCCACTTTAAATAACAATGATATATAATAATGTTAAAGGAAAGGGGTCAATTGATCAATTAAAATAATAACGAATTGATAAATTATATTTAAACAATTTCGGTATTAAAAGGGTTTTCCAAAAAAAAAAAAAAAAAAGTAAATTATAATATACAATTTATTTAATTATATCTGAAAAGAAGAAAAAAGAGTATTTATAGGAAATAAAAGGGTTATAACCGAAAACAAATAGCCAAGTAGCCGAAAACAGAAATTGAAAAATTGAAAAATTGAAAAATTGAAAAAAAGAAAAGAAAAGAAAAGAGAAAGAAATTGAAAAAGAGAAAGAAATTGAAAAAAGAAAAAAATCAAAATCAAAAATTAAGGTAAAGAAACTCTACAAGAAACGTAAGTTTTGTCAACACAACTAATTAATTTAAATATATAAATTGCTGTCATTATATGAATAAAATATTTATTTCTTCTATTCAGCTATTTTATCAATATTATGTTGATTACATATTATTGTGGTATTCAGTACAAATTAATGTAAGTAACATTAATACTTTAAAATAATTATTTATTTATTTATTGAAGATCATAATTGTAAATTATAATAAAAAAAAATGAGACGATAATACAGTTAATTAATTGGTGCCGTGTTTGCTACATAATTTAGAAATTTGCAATAGAAATATTTGCATAACTGAATATTGTTGTTGTAGGGGTGTTTAATATATTCCTCTTTTTATATTAATTATAACTACTATTTTGTTCTATGAAATTGTTATTTTGTTTCTCCTTATTATTATTATTATTATTATTATTATTATTATTATTATTATTATTATTCTCCTTTTTGTTTCTTCTTTAGTTCACATTTAAAGTTGTTGATAATAATTGATAGTTAAAATCCTGTATTGTCAATTTTAAATACTCCTTTCAGTGTAAAATGTGTATGTGTTACTTAATTGCTTTACTAAAACTAAAATTGCTACGCGAATCAGGAAAATCAGTTGAGTATTTTTTTTTTTTTTTTTTTTTTTCATTTTATTATTTTTTGCCCCTCTTTTAGTCATTAAATAAATAATTAATTAATTAATTAAATTAATTAAATTAATTTAATAATTAAATTAATCAACATAATTTCTTTGTTTCCAACATTTTCTATTGGTTTACATAACAAATTACACTTTCCTAATTGTTGATATCTATCAGAAATGATATCATTTTTTTTTTATAAATGAAAAAATAAATATTTCTTTACAATATTTTAACTCCTTCCAAACATTTTTACAGTTTGCTTATTTATTTTTTTATTTCTCTTTTTATCAATTTGCTATTTTGCTCTCTTTCTTCATTCCTAGTTTTTTCAACATAATGTAAAATTTTACTTGTTTTAATTAATTTACCTATTTTATGCATTTTTTTTTTTATTCTATTTTGTAAAAAATCACATTAAAATAAAATAAAAGGATAGTTCGCAATTTGAAAAATAATGATTCTTTGATCAAAATAGGATATATTAAAAATTCTTATTATTTAAAATAAATTCTTAATAAAAATTTAATTACTACTCATTAATAATAAATTTATCTATATAAAATATTTATGTGATTTTGAAAGAAAAAAAAAAAAAAAAAAAAAAGGTTCGGCATGTATATTAATTATATACAGAAAACTCCTTTTATTTATCTATTCTCTGTATACTACTAAACGATTTCAAAGTATTTATCACATAATATAAATCAATTCATTCATCTTTGTTAATAATTTAATTGTAATCTCTTTCAGGAAGGGATCAATCAAAATCAATTATTTACAAATATATTGAAAAATTATTATATATTAACATAGCGTAGCAATCATTTGATTTTTAGTAACATATATATCAGTAAGCAATATAATGAGTTCCCTTTAGAAGTTTTTAAAAAAAAAAATATCATTTAAATATTAACTATTAAAAAAAAAATATTCTATCAAAATAACTCCAAAATAAACTAAAACGGTATTAAAGGATAAAATAAATGGCCCCTTTGAAGAATTACTTAATAGAAAAAAACTTATTTTTAAACACATCAAGTTAATACAAAAAATATTATAAAGTGAAATTGTAGAAACTATTTGCTTTTATTATTTAGTTTCCTAAAAATAAATCATATTATATTAAAATTATATATGCAAATAAACCTTTTAAAAAAATTTAAAAGAACCCTTTTTCTAAATTGTAAAACAAAGAAAACTTTACTATCGTAAATATATTAATAAAACTGAAACTTCTTTGCTAAATTATATAACATAGAAATAGTTATATTTGATATATACTTTTATATGTTTTAAATAATCTTCAGAATAGTTACATTAAAGGGTGCTATTTTGTTTTAATCTTTTTTGATATGTTTAATCTAAACCTAAAGTTTATTAAAATTGTATGACATGATTTAAAATTGATATTCAATATATTGCTATTTCAATGTTTCTCGATTGATTAGATATTATTATATATATATTTCAAATTTATACCAGAAGAAAGTAAAAATTGTGTTTTTTATATGAAGAAAAAATGTTCTTTTCCCAAACTTCAAAAATCTCATTATATTTATTGCATATATTAATTATTATTTTATACGCACAGATTAGTCAATTTCAATTATTCTGGTTACTTTCTAAATATATGGGGGCTACGTAGTTTGCTCCTTTTATAAAATTTATCCCCTGACACAGCAAGTCATTCTCTTTCCTTTATCTGCAGTTATTACAAATATACATTTATGTATTTCTTTTAAATAAATATATAAATATATGTATATATATATATAAATATATAGGGGAAAATTATTTAATAATAACTAAAATCAAGTAATAAATTCATGTTCAGTCATAATTGGATTAATACCATTAGATTCACCTTTGATAAATTTTTTAACCGCTTCACCCCATACAACTCTTCTTTTATAAATTGCAAAATCACCAGTTATACCATCAATTGCTTCACAAAATAGATCCTTTTCTTCATCATTTAATTCCATTCTTAATTTCATTAATGATGTTACATATGTTCTAACAATCATCATAATTGCACCTGTTTCAGGTAATCTAGTAAGACATTGTTTTTCACATCTTAAAAAACATTTGTTAAAATCAAGATCTTCAGCTTCAAGTTCATTTAAAATTGTTTTATCATCTTTATTACCATGATTACCAGTTGGAGCACATAAATTACCATGAGTTTGAACTAACCAATTAACTCTAACAACAAATTCATTTTTTTCAATCCTACCAAAAAATTTATTCATTGAAAATTGTAATTTTGATTTATAACCTGGTACTGGTTGATGAATTGCACTTAAATTTTTATTTAATTTTCTTAATGGATTAAATCCAGCTGCAAAACATGTAACTGAACTTCTTAAAATATATTCATCAGGTTGTTTTTCATTTGGATTCTTAATCAAAATTAAAATATCTTCTTCAATATTTGTTGCAATTAATCTTAAAATTTCTTCTTTTGAAAGTAAATCAGGATTTAATGGGAAAGTTTTTCCTGTTATATTATTCTTAAAAACAGATTCTTTTTCAATAATTTGAAAATATTTTGGATATCTCTTAGTAAGAAAATTAAAAATATATCTATACAATTCCTTAAGTGCATCAATTGCGGAATCATCACATCCATAATATTTATATTTATCAAATAAATATTCTCTTAATTTAATTCTTTTAAGGTATGTTTTTTCAATACATATAAAATCATTAGGATCAAGTTTTTTAATTGCTAATGTCATATTATATTTACCTTTTTTAAATGGTCTATATTTAGCAGGTTCTTCCGTCTCCCAATTAAAATCATCATTAACTGGATGAATAACAGGTTTTGGAAATTTGGTAATTGTTGTTTTATTATTCTTATTCTTTTGGGAATTATATGAATAAATAAATGATGCTAAACCCAATAGTGTTACAGCTGTAGCAACGGGGACATTCATGTCAAAATCATTAAACATCATCATCATTATTATTATATTTATTGTTTTGGTTAAGAAAAATATTAAAAAAAAACTGGGTTACCGTTAAAATTGTGAAGCTTTACAATCTGCAAAAAAAATACATGGCTTTCTGCTTAATAATATAGTAATTCTACACAAATCTTACATGAAATAACAATTAAGAATAAAACAGTCATAAATGTTAAACTTCAGACTACTTAATGATATGAATTAAGTTGCAAGGGGGGCGTATCTTTCTTACCTTTCTTATCTTTCTTGTTTTCTTTATCTTCCTTATCTTTCTTATTTTCCTTATTTTTCTTATCTTTCTTATCTTTATCTTTCTTATCTAAGAGAAACTTTAGCGGCTAATTTTCACAAATTCTATATTTGTACCAAATACCGCAAAAAGAAAAAGATAAGCATACTCATTATTTTACAATGTAAAATTGTATGGGTCTCTTATCTGGTTTGATTCAAAAGCGTAAATGTTTCCAATTCGGAAAAAACGGCGACAAATCATACAAATAAAAATAATCACATGGGTATGGCTGTTAAAACATTAATATATTGTTACATAATCCACTAAATGAATAATTTAAATTATAAAGTTATAAACTCTATGAAAGCAAAATCGAATAGATCAGTTTCAAATACTATAAATTTACAGTTTACAAACTAAAGGTACATTTAATGACTCGAGTAATTCATTTCTATTATTTTTCATTCTAGATTCTGTCAATTTGAAAGGTTCAGGTATCTCTAATTCAGTTGTCTCCTCGTTGATTACTTTTGCCAAAGCTCTAGCAGATAGTAGAATCCTTGGCATACCATGACCATGGAATCCAGCAATAATAAATTTATTTTTCTCTGATGGCATTTCCCCAATATATGGTAAAAAATCATTGGTTAAACCTAAAATTCCACTCCAAATACAGTCTAATTTTTCATCAAAATCTTTCCAAGTATAAAATCTTTTTTTCATATAATTTGTAAAAAATTCATCTGTTTTAGGAATGATTGTACTATCATCTACAACTTTATAAAATAACTCAGGTTTATCTTCAAAAACTGGCTTACCGCCGCCAACAATAATTGAACCATCACCTCTATTAATTTGATAATCAAAAGTTTCAGTTGAATATCTTAACGCATAAGTATTAGTTAAATGTGGTGTAAGTTTATTTGGATTGGCAGAAATAATCCTTGAAACAACACCTTTAAAAGGAATAATTTTATCTTCAAATTTAGGTTCAATAGATACAGTATATCCATTTGTTGCAATGATTAATTTATTAGTAATAATATCACCTCTTGATGTTTTAATCAAATATTTACCATTACTCAATTTTTCAGTTTTTAAAACTGGTGTATTAGCTTGAACTTGTAATCCCTTGTTAATACAAATTCTAAGAAGAGCGGTAACAAGTTTATAAGGCCATAAATGACCTGCTGTATAAGTTAAACAAACAGGGGATTTTTCAACTTTTGAAATTACCTTTGCTTCTTCACCATAATTAATCTGTAAATCATGCATATACTTAACATAAGGATTTTTTGAAACAGCATTATAACCTTTAATGGCTTTCTCCATACTTGATTTATCAAAATGAACATCACAAGCTCTTGTTAAAATAAAATCACAATCAATTTTTTCTTCTTCAATTAATGATTTCATTTCTTTCGTATGGTCAAATTCAAAATTTGATATTTCAGCTGCATTTTTTTCGCCATATTTATTTTTAAAATGCTCATATCCATAATATAAATCAGATTTTAAATGTCCACCATTACGAGCAGTTGCACCTGTACAAATATTTCTAGCTTCAAGCATTAAAATTGATTTATTTTCAGGTTTACCCTTTAATAAGTAATAAGCAATGGCAGTACCAGAAAATCCTGAACCAATAATAATTGTATCAATTTCCTTTGGTAAATCTGGTGAACTTCTAAAAGATTTCAGATCATCCTTCTCTGCTGTAAGCCAAAATGACTTTGTATAATTAGGAACTGGTAAATATTTTGACATGGTTTATTTGTTATCAAAATATAACAATTATAACAATTTTTTAAGATTTAACATAAAAAATTTGTATATTATAATTTAATATTAATTTAATAGAGAAACAAAGATTACCTATTATAAATCATTTTTAAAACCTGTTAATCTCTTGTCAATGTTACAATGACTACATTATTAAATCAAAAACCTTTAGCGGCTAACCAAATTATCTTTGATTTTATTGGCTGTGTTCGTAAAAGTGTTTCAGTTGTTAAATGTACAATAATGTTACTTAATTATTGTTATTAATGTTCGCAATAGATAAGAAAACAAAAGAAGCAAAAAAATCCAGGATAGCGATAAGTTAATGATCTGCGGGTGTTATGATAATCTGGATATATTTCGGGCATAATTAATTCTGTTTCGAGAAAATTTAAGGTTTTTACAAATTGAAATAAGCATGTTTATTTTGAGAAACAAAGTTATATCTACCTAATCTTATCTAGATAATTTTGTTATCTCAATTTCGAGCGTATTGATTAAAATGATAAGAAATTTGTAGAGAGCTACAGAAGATTAATTTTATCCTAATAATATTTTTTCTTATCAGATAAGAAGATAATGTTGCAATTTTTAATAATAGTATTACGAAAATTTACTATTTGTTTTAATTGTTAGTGACAATGGCATAGATTCTAGCTTCAAATTTTAAAATAAAAAGAATATCTATTTCCATTTAAATTATAAGTTGATTTTAATTAAATACTTTCGTTTATGAATTTATAATAGCAAGAATATAATTTAAGCTTAATTAAACAAAAACAATGGAGAGAGAAAACTTTGTAGATGGTGTTCCTGGAACAGAATATCTAGTCAGAACTGAAAAAGATAATGATGAATCAATTAAAGAAACGGAAATTGTGAATATTCCAGCTCCAACTCAATGTACAGGTGATCCATTGGGTTGGCCAAGATATAAAAAATTATGGCAATTATTTGTTGTTTCACTGTATGCTTGTTCATTTGCATTTGGTGAAAATAATTTAGGTGCAGCATGGACAACTGTTTCTGAGGATATAGGTGTTGATATGAATAATATGAATGGTGGTAGTGCATTGAATTGGTTGTTACTTGGTTTTTTCAATGTTATATGGATTCCAACAGCTATGAAAATTGGTAGGAGACCAGTTTTCATTGCTACAACAATCATTGCTTTATGTGCAATGGTATGGTTAGGTAAATGTAACGGAACTGCATCTTGGTATTTAGCACTTACTCTAAATGGTTTTGGAGTTGCTGGTTATGAAGCAATGATTCAATTAACTATTTTTGATACCTTTTTTGTTCATGAAAGGGGAAGAGCATTAGCTGTTTATTTATTCTTTCAACAAATTGGTGGTGTTATTGGTTTAGTTTCTGGTGGTGCTATAGCAGATACTATCGGTTGGAGATGGTCGCAATTTATTGTTGGAATATCAGATGCAGTTGTATTAATGTTATTCATTTTTACATTTCAAGAAACATTATTCCCAAGATTTTTATTTGATAGGGCTGAGCATACCCAATATTTAGATAAAGTTAAATCTGGTCAAATTGAATATTTTACAAATTATCCAATTAATTCAGAGGAAACTAAGCCAATTATGAAAAATACTGTTAGTGTGGAAATTGATTCTAAGGAAGGTGAAGAGGGTTCAATATATGAAGAGTTAGATCCTAAAGACTTTCCAAGACAATCATTTAAGGAAAGTATATTAAAATGGTGGGTTTATTATCCTCAAGATGAAACTACTTTTTGGCAATATTTCCGTCGTCCATTTATTTTATTCACATTTCCAAATATTTTATTTGCTGGTTTGAATTTTGGATTTGGGGCAACAGCTGGTATGTTGTCATTTAGTACTATTGCTGAAATTTTAATGGATGAACCATACAATTATTCAACTTCAACAACAGGTTTAATGTGTTTAGGTTCACTTGTTGGTTGTTTTATTGGTTGGATTTCAGGTTCAATTTCTGATTATGTTGTTATTTTCTTTGCGAAAAGAAATAATGGTATTAAAGAACCAGAAATGAGATTATATGCAATGATTTTACCTTTTGTATATGGTTCAATAGGATATATGATGTATGGATGGGGTGCTGAACAACAAGATAAATGGCCAGTGATTTCAGTTGGTATGGGATTTATGACTGCGCAACAAGTTTCATCATGTTCAATTGCAACATCATATGCAATGGATTGTTTCCGTGGAATTTCAGGTGAGTTAGTCGTAGTTTTAGCTATTTTTTCAGCTTTAATTAATTTTGCAGTTAGTTATTCATGTCAAGAATTTTTAACTGCTGTTGGCTTTGGTTGGTTGATGTTTTTTTGGGGTATGTTTGTTTTAACTTCTAATGCATCAGCTATTATAGTTATGATTTGGGGTAAATCCTGGAGAAGAAGATGTTCTGCCAGATATTTCAAGTTCGTTGAAGAAGGAAAGCAATAATCAGTAGTTTCTATCTTTTTTATTTTTTAATTATTTTGTGTGTTTAAAAGTATATAGTATATATATATACCTCCAAGTTGAACTTGTTAGTTATGTGTGTCTTTTACAAAAAGTAAAGTAAAGTATAAAACTAAAATTTCCAGATTTGTAAACTAGGATATTTAGACGCGTCGATCATAAAAATATATAAAAGAAAAATATTTTTTTATTTTTTATTTTTTATTTTTTATTTTTTATTTTTTATTTTTTATTTTTTTATATTTTATTTTTAAAAATAAATTTTTCAGTTAGAAGAAACTTTTATAACTTATGTAAAATTAAATTCTTTTTACAGTCTTCATTTAAGCAAGGAATAAAAGATACATATATATATATATATCGGATATAAAAAAAACAGCAAGATGGTTTCAGTAAGGAGAAGAAAAATGAACCGTTCGGGTGTTGCAAAAAACACTCGTAAAAATAATAATAAAGATAAGTTTAATCCCAAATCTAATCCTATTATTGCTAAACACTGGGATCCAGAATTAACAGCAAAACAAAATTATAAGAAATTGGGGCTAACTTTTAAACTGTCAGCACCTAGCGGTGGTGAAGAGAAAAAGATTAAAATTGCAGAAATACATCATGGTAATATGGAAGAAAGTTTATTTGAAGAAGATGATGAAGAAAAAAAGGGAAATAATGATGATGATAACGAAGAAGGAGAAGATCCGTATGATCCAGCAAATATTCTTGAAGGTACTGCCAAGTTAGTTAAAGATGAAAATGGGAAAGTGTTGAGGATTATTTATGGTACTAAGAAAATAAGTCATTCAAATAGTAACGACAACAATAAGGTGGGTAATGGACAAGTAGAAGATGAAGAAGATGAAAGTGAAGCTAAGGAAGTTATTGCTGAGCTTGAAGAATTGGCAAATGTTCCAAAAAAGAAGGAAGTTCGTAAAATGAATGAAGTTGAAATTGTAAGATATCGTAAATTAATTGACAAATATGGTGAAGATTATGAAAGGATGAAATGGGATAAGAAATTAAATCCATTTCAATTAAGTCCAGGACAGTTAAAGAAACAAATAAAGAAGTATCTTGAAATATATGGAGATAAATAGATATTATAAAAATATAATAATATAATAATAAGTACAAGTATGTATTTTATTGTAATTTTCTAAAATATCGGAGTGATAACTGTGAATGTGGCGCATGAATCTGTAAAAAAAGTTAAAATTGCTGCAACTTTTTCTACACCTTGTATAACTTTATGTCAAGCAATATATTCAATCTTTATAAATTTTTTTTACTTTTCTAGGAATTATTATTATTATTATCGGAATAGTATTCATTGAAAAACTATACTCATAGACTTCAAATTATTGTGATATGATCAGTCAATCCTCTAATAATCAGTCGGATATATCAAATAATACATCTCAACAGAAAACTACAGATAAACAAACAGTTTCTACAGGTAATAATACACATTCATGGATAAAATTTTTGCGAGCAGCTCCAACACCAACTCAAGCAGTTACCGTTAACTTTAATGTTGTATGTCTGGATATGGAAAATCAAGAACAAAGAGTATTTGAAAGTATAAGATGTAGATTAAAGGAAGATTTAGATAATGTTGAGGCCCAATCACGTGTAGCTGCTAAAGTTAGTAATGATGTTGTGGCGCGTGCAGAAAGACTTATGGAGGAACTTTCATCATGTTCATCTCAATCATAAAGCTAACCAGTGATTACTACATATTGAATTTTACATTGTAATTCAATATTGAATGAAAAGCAACAAACTAAAGAATGTTTTGGTTTTGTACAATGTAAGAGAAGCTAATATCACAGAATTGATAAATTCATATACACTTTTTAAAAATCGAAAAAAATGAATTAGTAAGGAAAAAAATGTTGTAATTGCGACGCTGCTCTTAGAAAAAGCTGATGAAAAAAGTGAAGGAAGAAAGTACATAGATGGATTTGGTTGACATTGGAACATAAAGATTGTTTAGAAACAGTGTATTATCACTATTTTTATTTATAACTCTAATTTCTAGTAGTTTTACTTTTCCCCTTATCTTTATATATCAAAATTATCATACTATATAGTATTTCATTTGGATATTTAAGATAATGCTTTCAAATTCATTTAAATACTCAACTGGTAAAGCCGGTAAACTTGCTAAAAGTTTCAAGTCACAAATTTCAGGATTCAACAAACATTACTCCACAGATGGTAATATCTCTACACCAACAATTATTAAAACATTACCAAATGGTATTAAATTAGCCATTGATCCAACTCCATCATATTTTTCAGCTTTAGGATTTTATGTTACTGCAGGTAGTAGATATGAGAAAACTTATGGTTTAACAGGTTGTTCTCATATAATAGATAAATTATCATTTAAATCAACTGAAAAATATTCAACAAAGGAAATGGCAGATTCATTAAATAAATTAGGTGGTAATTATATGTGTGCATCATCAAGAGAAGCAATGCTTTATCAAGCAAGTGTTTTCAATCATGATGTTGAAAAAATGTTTGAATTATTATCACAAACAGTTTTAAAACCAAATTTATTAGAAGATGAAATTAATGAACAATTAATTAGTGCAGAATATGAATTAAATGAAATTTGGTTACAAAGTGATTTAATTTTACCCGAATTATTTCAACAAGTTGCATATAATTATAATAATTTAGGTTGTCCATTATTATGTCCTATTGAAAAATTAAAATCAATTAATAGGGATGAATTATTAAATTACAGAAATATTTTTTATAAACCTGAGAATTTAGTTATTGCATTTTCTGGTGTTAGTGAAGAAAAAGCTAATGAATTAATTGAAAAATATATACCAGATTATTCGAATAATAAATCAGAAATTTTAATAAAAGAACCTGCAATTTATACAGGTGGTGAATTTTCATTACCAATACCAGAAGGTCTGGAATATAGAGGTGAAGAATTTCATCATCTTTATGTTGGATTTGAAGGTGTTGATATATCAAGTGAAGATGTTTATAAATTGGCAGTTTTACAAATGTTAATAGGTGGTGGTGGTTCATTTAGTGCAGGTGGACCAGGTAAAGGTATGTATTCAAGAGCTTATACCAGAGTTTTAAATCAATATGGATTTGTTGAAAGTTGTAAAAGTTTTATTCATAATTTTACAGATAGTGGATTATTTGGTTTATCATTATCATGTGTACCACAAGCAAATAGAGTTATGAGTGAATTAGTTGGTTATGAATTAAATTTATTAATGAGTCGTGATATTGGTAAAGGTGGTATTAGTGAACATGAAGTTTCAAGAGCTAAAAATCAATTAAAGAGTAGTTTAATGATGAATTTAGAAAGTAAAATGGTTCAATTAGAGGATATGGGTAGACAAGTTCAAATTTATGGTAAAAGAATTGATGTTTTAGAAATGTGTTCTAAAATTGATTCAATTACTAGAAATGATTTAATTTTAACAGCTGAAAAAATCTTTACAAGTAGTGAACCAACAATTGTAGTTCAAGGTGATAGAGATTCATTTGGTGATATTAGAGGTATGTTAAATAGATATGGTTTAGGTAAAGTTAATAATAATGAAGATACTAATAAAAAAAAAAGTAAAGGTTGGTTTTGATTTCATGTACATATAAATAAATTAGCACATCTATAAAAAAAACCATTTATATATATTAATATTTATTAATTAATTGATTTTACTAATAAAAAAAAATGTGTGTAAATTAATGAAAAAATTATAAACAAATTAAAAGAACTAAATAAGATTATTCTCTTTTTTTTTTTGATACATTATTTTTCTCCCTTCTCTGTTAATTTCCCTTTTCTGTTGAATAAAAATGCATAGATTTAATGCTGTAAATAAAAAGTTGACACAATAATTAAATAAAGATATCATCAAAATAATAATAAGAATGATGATGGAAATAAAATTAGCATTAGCTATAATAATAATAATAATAATAGTATTACAATATTTAAAGTATTAATTTTGCTTTTGATAAACATCATCAGAGTGTAAATAAGTATGAAAAACTTTATCCCAAAACATTGAAGTAACACCGAAACCTAATCTATAATTTTTATAATGATGCTCTAAATGATAATTTTTTAATTTTTGAATATAGGAAGGTAATCTTTTATGATGTAAAGAATAATGACAAACATCATAAAGGATATAACCTAAGAAACCACCTGCAAAACCTGAACAAGCAACATAATAAGGGAATATTGAAAATACTAATTTATAGAATGGATAACATAAAACAATAAATAAAGTTGGTGGCATAACTAATCTCATTTTATCCATTGGTAAATAATGATGAACACCATGTAATAAGAAATGTAAAGTAAATGCAATATTATTTTCTGGTAAATTATCATCTAAATGGAATAAAAATCTATGTAAACAATATTCAATTAAAGTCCAAACGAATAAACCAAGACCCCAAAGAGATAATGCTAAAATTGGATTTAAATGAGTAATACCTTGATAAAAGAAATAAAAATTAACTGGTAACCAAACAGTTGGGACAACCCACCAAGGAGTTAAAGATAAAGGTTCTAAGAAATTACCAAATAATTGAGCTGAACCTTTACCATAATGTCTTGGTCTATGAATTTGATCGATATAAAAATCTCTTGTCCAATTTGAACGTAAAACTTGCATAATTAAAGGTTTATCTAAATCTAAGAAATTATGTTTTTTAAAATCTTCACTATGATCAGTTTTAATATGTAATAAATCATCAGGAATTTCACCAAATTCAGTTAAATCTGCAATTCTCATACCATCTGATTCGATAATTGTTTCTTCAATAACTTCCATATTTTTATGCTTTGATAATAATTCTTCTTCTTCTTCTTCTGTTGCTAAATAACCAACTAACATACCATCATCTAACATTTCATATGCACTTTCAGAATGAACATGAGAATTTGGATCAGCTAAAATTTTTGTAATATCTTTACCTGCATAATCAAGAATTAAATCTGCACCAGCTGGATGTTCATCGAGGAAATTAGTTACATCGTAAACTTTACGATTATAAAGTGTAACCCAACATGATGATTGAGTTGAATGAGCTTGAACAGCTTTTTTCGATAATAATGGTAATGCCATAACTAATAAATAAATGAATGAATTATTTATTTAAATGAAAACTTGAATTAAATAAAAGACTAAATTTTAGGTGAAAAGAAAGAAATGAAAATAGAATACAGAAAAGAGAAAAGAGAAGGAAAACACTTTAACAAAGTTAAATAAATATAAAATGAATATAATAAATAAGACTGACTGACTCTATAAATAAAAATCATTCCATTTACAGAACAAAAACAAAAACAAAAAAAATTTCAGCGGAACGAAATGTCTTTGTTTATTGTTGGATCGTTTATTTTTTAAAATAAAGTTTGAAAAAAAAAAAAAAAAATAGAAAAGAAAAAATTTTCCTGATTTTTTTTTTTTTTGCCGCTTCTTTTTTTCTTTTTGTGGGTTCGCGCTTTAAATATTTTCCTCGGGCAATCATTGACCGACTGTTTGGACGGGGGAAATAAGGTGGGGAAGGAGGAAAAGGGCGGGCGACCAGGAGGAGAAAACAGATTTACCCAGACGTTTATCGCAGTTAAACAAGGGGTGAGGGTGAGTAGATGGCCGGTCAAACATGGACGATAGAGTAGAATTTAAAATAACGGACACACCCATTCATAACCAAATTTTAATATTAACATATATGTGATTAATTAATAATTAATAATTAATAATTAATAATTAATAATTAATAATTAATAATTAATAATTAATATATAATACATAAACATTACTTTAAAAGTTTATAAATTTTTAAGATGTTCAATGCCTGAATTGTAAAGCTGTGTAATCTGTTTTGATGTTGTAACTATATTATTGTTGAATGATGATGGCATTTCAACATCTCCATAACTTCGAAGGCCTTCAAGAACAACTCTCCAACCTTGTTTCATACAACACCAATTATCATGTTCTTGTTCTAAATCAATCATTTCATCATCATCATCATCTTCTTCTTCTTCTTCTTCTTCTTCTTCTTCATTTTCTTCTCCACTTCCTTCACCATTAATAAAATTTCTTCCATAATTTCGTTTATGTGTAAATCCAAGTGTTTCATCAAATTCTGTCATTTCTTCCCTTACAGGAATTTCAGCCTTATATGGGCAAGCATTCAACTCTTCAATACCTTCATATTTACTACTAATATCATTATTTGTATTTTTATTATTATCATTATCATTATTATTATTATCCAATGTATCAATTGTTGATAATAAAATTCTTCTAGTACAACATTCACAATTTAAAAGTAAAAAATTTTCATTACAAAATTTTTGAATTTTTAATTCCCAACCTAATAATGCAGGTAATATAACATCAAGTGATGGATTTATAAATAAATTTGTATTAATATTAGGATCTTCAATTTCAATATCAATTTCACTATCATCTTTTGAATATTTTCTTAAATATTGTTTTAAAAATTCAATTTCATCATTTGTTAAAAATGATCTTTTGAAATTTTTATTAATTAATAAATTTTTATGCCTTTTTATTAAATTTAATCTATTACTAAATTTAATTATCTCCCTTTGAATATCTTTTGAACTTATATAATAATTTTCATCTTTTGGTGATAATGGTAAAAATGGTAAAAATGAACATGTATTATAATGATCTGTTGTTAATCTACTAACATATGAATTAACTAAAGTTTCATAGATATAAGTATCATCATTTGAATTATCTTCAAATTCATCATCTAACATTTCAAATTCAAATTCAAATTGAAATGGTAATTCATATTTTTCAGTATTATTTAAAATTTGATTATAATTATCAGTATGATGTAAATTATTAAAAGTTTTCTTTTTATAATTATAATTATTATTTGAATTATTAGAATTAAATTCATTATCTGGATTTTCTGGTAATTTAATAATTATACTTGAATGACATGATGTACAATGTAATTCATTTTTCCTAATTGGATGACATTTAAATCCTTGAGCTGCACAAATTAATGGTGATAATTTAGAATCATTAATTGTCCAATTTAAAACTGAAAATGTACTTAATCTTTTAATATAATATGATCTTGATAATGGTGATGGAAATGATCTTGAATTATTATTTATTTTTGATTGTTGTTGTTGTTGTTGTTGCCCTCGTAAATAATATAACTGTCTCTTATTCGATTTATCATTAGATGAATTTATTGTAAGTCCATCAAATGATGATGATGATGAAAGTCTTCTTTTTGGTATTATAGATTTAGGTAATGAATGTAAATGTTGTAATGCACTTTTGTTAACTTTAAGTATCTCATTTGTATTATTATTGCTATTATCATTGGTTGTAATACTATTATTATCATTTGATATTATTTGTGCTAGCGGAGATTCTGACGGAGAAATCGATATTTGTTGTAATATATTTAATATTGCATTGGCCGTTGCTGACGGCTGTTTTTTATTATTTTCAATATCTATATTCATAGTTAGCTATTGTTGTTAATATATAAATGTTTATGAATTTTGACAACAAGAAATGGTTATTGTTGATAGAGTTATTATAATTAAATAAAAGATCAAATAATCACTTAATCAGCCAATACTATGATATATGAGTTTTGTTACCAATTTCCAGTGTAAGGAAGTTTTAATATTAATAAATTTAATTATTTATTAATATTAATAAACGTCGAGAATTGGGAATTAATTATAATAAACAAAAGGAATTTGTTATAATAAAACGTAACATACTTAATCTTTTATAATAAAAATATATAATTAACTAATAAAAAAAAATTACTA
>JAJLVB010000068.1:12356-58481 GCA_030570135.1 Pichia deserticola | reverse complement strand
TTTATCCAGGATACTTTAATTCTATCTGTATTCTTAATAATTTTTCTCTGAATAATACCACTATAAATAAATACACCACCAATAAAACCAGCAATAAAATTGTTTATTAATTTATTATTTTTATCTCCAAAAATTTTTGATTTTTTAATTAATGCAAGTGAACATCTATAAATAATTGCAAAAAATGCCAATATTTTACCATGGTCTAAACCCATTTTTATACTGTTCCATATTTTTAAAAAAAATTCAATTATATCTGTCTGTGGTTTAACCGTAGCCAGTTGATATGCAAGACTGTGTAAAAATCTAACTCTATAACCATAAATAAGTGCATTTTGCACGGCACTCAAAACCATTTCATATAATTTTCCAATTGGATAATCTTCATCTTTAAAATTATTATCATCTGAGTCACTCAAATCATTATTTATTTCTTTCATATTTTTTTCAGTTGTTCAATGACTTGAAAGAGACTGTTTTTTTGCAAAAAAAAGATAAACCATTCCCCCACATTTCAAAGTTTCAAGTATGCTGTTATCAGTAAAACTGAAAATTTAGTGTTAAATTTAAATTTAAATTATCTCCGCGTATTGAAGTGTCCATACAAATATTTACCTTCCCCCTATTTCACCTGGCACCTCTGAAAATTACTTTTCATTCATTGTGTATTAGTGGTTAAGTAAAACCAACTATGACAGAAGAATATACCGAAATTGATACTTATATTGCAGATGGAATTAAAGTTTCCATACTAAAGTTTAAAGTCCCTTTAAACTATTTTGATAAATCAAATGATGAAGAAATTAATGTTGTTATTAAAGTTGTAAATAATTTTTGTCCTAAAATTTCTAAAAATAAATTTGATATTGATACAGATATTAGAAATAATTCATCTAATTTGATTTTATTTTTGCAAGGTGGACCAGGATTTCCAAGTCCAATACCAACATCAGTATCAGATCCTTCATATTTAAGGGTTTTATTAGATAAAAAATATACAATTATTCTATTAGATCAAAGAGGAACTGGATTATCATCACCAATAGATGCACACTCATTAACTTTAAATAAGAAAGTTGAACAACAATTTAAATATATATCTAATTTTAGAGCAGATTCTATTGTTAAAGATTGTGAATTTATAAGAAAGATTTTAATTAAAGATGAAAAATGGAGTTTATTAGGTCAATCATATGGTGGGTTTACATCAATATCTTATGCATCATTTTATCCCGATTCTTTGAAAAATATCTTTTTAACAGGTGGATTACCACCTTTAACAATTAATAGTGTTGATGATGTTTATAATGCAACAATTGAACGTACTAAAGAACGTAATATTGCATATTATAAAAAATTTCCAAATGATGTTAAAAAAATTAATCGTATTGTTCAAGTTTTAAAATTTAATCCAGTTAAGTTACCAAATGATGGTTTACTAACGATTGATAGATTTCGTAGTTTAGGTTTAGTTTTCGGTGGTGCAAATGGTTCTTTAAATTTACATAATTTAATAACTACAATGTATGAAGAGATTACTACATCATATGATAATTCATTAACTTATTCAACAAAATCAACAATTATGAATTATATTGGTTTTGAGACAAATATTTTATACTTTTTATTTCAGGAGGCAATTTATATTAATGGTAAAGGAATTAAAAGTAATTGGTCAGCTGATCGTGTTTTAAAAGAAAAACAAAATATTGATTATAATCACGAAAACTCAACAAATATTTATACTGATACAGATAAATTCATATTTACAGGAGAAATAGTTACAAAATCAATGTTAGAATGTTATAAGGAGTTACAACCATTATCTGAATTAGCGGAATATATTCATAATTATGAAAACTGGTCCATAATTTATGACATTGAAAAACTAAAACAAATTACGTGGGATAAATTACCAATAGTGGCATATATTTATTTAGATGATCAATATGTTGATTATGAAATTAGTCGTCGTAATTCTGAAATATTCGAGTTTAAATTTGTAGTTACAAATCAACTATTTCACAACGGTCTTAGAGTTTCACCATATCAAGTTATTGATCAATTACATAGATTAATAAACTATGGTGATTATATGTAATAAAACAATATATATAAATTGATTGGGCAAATCTCCGTTATATGCAAAAGTGAATGATGCTAAAACATGAGTAAATGGCAGTAGCATTTACAAACAATATAAATACTTATATTAATTAGTAAATTGTTATATTAAACAAAGCAATATAAAACCACTATAAGATCTTAAAAAAATATTAGCGTCAATGTAAATTTGCAACAATTGCGGGTAGATTTTCGTTGTTGTTGTTGTTGTTGTTGTTGTTGTTGTTCAGATAAGCCGTAAACAAGCCTGAATAATAATAATAAAAAAAATGAAAAAAATAAAAAAAATAAAAAATTAATAATCAAACACTTTCTTTTTTTTTTCAAATTCTTATTATGTATATTTAATTAATTCAATGGCATTCTATATATCTACTATTTCATGTTATATATCTGTATCAACTATTGTATAAAATAAAGGTATTAACAAAATATCCTTTTCAAATTTATTTTTAGCTTTCTCTCCTTTTTTTTACCCACCAAGTTTTGAATTTATTGCTGTTATTCATGTATAATGGAGAAATATATGGATAAATATCATTCTCAGTATATTCCGGGAACATATTCAATATATTCATCTGCCGTTATACGGTATCAATATCATTTAGCAATTAAACGATATCGATATTTAATGGCAGAGATTAATAATAATAATAATAATAATAATAATAATAATAATAATAATAATAATAATAATAATTATAATTATAATGAAAAAAAAATACCAACAACAAAAAGAGTACGAAAAAAATATAAACAACTTTCAAATAATTATAATTATAAATTTAATCCAAAGAGATCATTAGATGATATACCTGATTTAAAGACAAGATATGGAGTTATTTTACAACCCCAACCAACAAATTCAGTTAATGATCCATTAAATTGGTCAAAATCAAGGAAATTATTACATAGTTTAATTTTATTTTTAGTAACTGCATTTACAGCTGCTTTAACAAATGATGCATCAGCTCCAGCGGACTCAATTAATGAAATTACAAATATTTCATATACAAAATTAAATGATTCAGCTGGTATTTTATTTGTAAGCATTGCAATTTCAACTTGGTTATATTCACCATTAGATTGTTTAATTGGTAGGAAAATTGTAATTATGATTGGTATATTATTTGCATTTTTTGGTTCAATTTGGTATGCAAGAATTATGAATAATGGAGATTCTTATGGTTCACAAGTTTTAACTGGTTTTTCACTTGGTTGTGCTGATGCTCATGTTCAATTATGTCTTGCAAGTATTTTCTTTAGACATCAATTAGGTTCAATTATAACAATTTATAATTTAGCGTATTCATTAGGTACTTATTTAGGTCCTTTATGTGCAAATTATATTTCATTTGATAAAACATTTAGATGGGTTGGTTGGTCAGGTGCAATTGCATCTGCAATTATATTTTTAATTATAATATTTTTATTTGAAGAAAATTCATTTGATTATTCAAAATATACTTATAAAATTGATGATTTTACATTAAATTTAGGATTTATTCAAAATGGTGTTATGAGTAATGAAGAATCAGATACTGCATTATTACAAGGATATTTTGATAAACCGAAAAATTATTTTGAAAGACAATCACCTATTAATTTTGAAAAACTTAAAATTAAATATTATTATAATAATAATAATAATGTTTATTTATCAATTAAATCATTTCTTTATGAATATATTACACTTTTATATATACCAATTAGATGTTTATTTTTTCCACCTGTAATTTATGCAGGTTTAATTTGTGGTTTACAAAATGCAATTTTAACATTTTATTTAACAACAGAGGATACATTATTATATGATGAACCATTTAATTATTCATCATCACAAGTTGCTTTAATGAATATACCTTGTATAATTGGTAGTATAATTGGATGTTTATATGCAGGTTCATTAACAGATTATTTTATTTTATGGATGGCTAGGAAAAGAAATGGTATAGTTGAAAGTGAATTTAGATTATATTTTGCATTTTTGTCAGGTACGATTGGTGCAATTGGATTATTAATGTTTGGATTTGGAATCTCAAGAAATTTAAATTGGAGAGTATTTTATGTCGGTTTAGGTTTTATTTCTTATATGTTTTCATCATCAAATAATTTAGCAATTTTATATGTAATGGATACATATAGAGAATTAATATTAGAAACTTTAGTTGGAGTTGCATTCATTAATAATATAATTGGTTGCATATTTACATTTGCATGTTCACCTTGGTTAGATTCTTCAGGTACAGAGAATACATATATTGCATTAGCAGTTATAACTTTAGGTGTAATGTATTCATCTGGTGGATTTATTTATTTTGGTCAAAAATGGCGGAAAGGTACACACCAGATATATGTCAAATTATCAGAAATGAAAAATAGTTACGAGGAGTAATCATTATCATAAACTTAATGAAAATAAATAGTTGTATATTAGTTGTATTATTAATAATTAGTAATTAGGAATCAGTAATTAATAAATTTGCTTTCAGAGAATGGAAATATTAAGCACTAAAGATATTAATAAGGTTCAATGTGAATTATTTTATGTAATATATTACTACTAATTTAGGAAATATAAACATTGCTGGTATAAAATAATACAGATAAATATCATCCGTACACCAAGATTAAGTCTGATCAACTTAATAAGTGGACGAATGTTTAGTGAAATATAAATTATTATTATGTTTTTATATATAGGCCATTCATATATAGACTATAAGAAACCTTTTATTAAGTAGAATAAAATAAGTAAAATTTATTATAAAGTAGAACTTGTTTTATTAAAATACGGCACATTTTCAACCTTTTTATCCGACTTTTAGAAAGCTGATTGTGAAAAATTTCGGCCGATTACCAGCTATTGTCACATTAACACATTAAATGCGCTAGAACTTGCATTGTCAAAAAAACTGTTTATTAACGAGAAAGTAAAGATGACACACAGTTTAAATAATATGGAAAGTTTATACGGTTTATGGTTACTATTCTCCGATATGGTTCCTCAAATGATACTCATTGAATCTCCAATTACAACGGTTTCTTACTATTGTTATTATTGAATAAATTTATATATATATATGTATATATATATATATATTGCATCTCTTACTTTTTTTTTCCCTATACCTTATGACCAGAGACCAAAGCAGAAAGTATAATAATACTACTAATACTCGAACATCAAGAATGTCAGATACGGAAAGGACATCGTTATTAGTTAAAAATACAGTTGAAAATACTCATAAAACATATTCAACACCACAAAATGATTATACAACAGAGCAATCATTTCATGAAGTTGTAATACCGAAAAATTTATTTAAAATTATTGCATCATTATGGCTTGGATCATTCTTATCAGCTGCTGATTCAACAATTGTTTCAACAACTGCAAATACAATTGCATCTTCAATGAATGGAGCAGATAAACTAACATGGATTGCAACATCATATTTATTAACAAATACAATATTTCAACCATTAGTTGGGAAATTTAGTGATGTTTTCGGTAGAAGAACAGTTTTAATGATTGCACAATTTTGGTTTGCATTTGGTTGTTTATGTTGTGCATTATCACAAAATGTTGAACAATTTGCAATTTCAAGAGCATTAGCCGGTATTGGAGGTGGTGGTATGTCAGCATTAAGTTCAATTATTACAACAGATATAATTCCATTAAGAATGAGAGGTATTTATCAAGGTTATGCAAATTTAATGTATGGAGTTGGACAATTTACAGGTCCAATTATTGGATCATTATTCTTATCAATTGATGAAAAATCTGGTTGGAGATATATGTTTTTAATTCAAGTTCCATTAGTTTTAATTGCAGGTATTTTTGTTTTTATTAACGTTCATGAATATAGAGATGATCAAATTAATGAAATTAATATAAATAATAGATTTATTTTATCAAATTTTAAAAAAATTGATTTACCAGGTTCTTTCTTATTAAGTTGTTTAATTATTTCATTATTAATGATGTTTAATGTTGATACTAATTTTAAATTAATAATTTATATTATATTATTTTTAATTAGTTCATTATTATTTTATATTGTTGAGAAATATTTTATGAAAATTCATATAATTCCACCTGATGCATTTAAAGGTATTTTAAGAATAACTGCATTAGTTATATTTTTTGGAGCTGCATCAATTTATGGTATGAATTATATTTTACCAATTTATTTACAAATTATTCAAGATTTTTCACAATTTCAATTAGGTATTTTTAATTCATTTTCTGTTTTTTCAGTTTCGATTGGTTCATTACTTGCAGGTTGGTATTTAAAACATGATGATGAAAATATTAATCCAAATATTATAATTAAACGTGGAATTTATTTATCAATTTTATGTTGTTTAGGTTTAGTAATTGGTATTTTTTTATGTTTAATTTCAATGTTAAATTTAAAACCAATAATTAATAGAGATGAAATTGATTCAAAAATTTATTTAAAAATTTCAATTTTATTAATTGGTTCAATTATTTCATCAATTGGTTATGGAGCATTTTTAGTTTCTTTATTAATTTTAGTTGTTGGATTAGTTGGAATTAAACGTCAAGCAACAGTTACAGGTATGAATTATATGTTTAGATCAATGGGTCAAAGTTCAGGTGTTGGTATTTCATTAGGTGTTTATAATCATATTTTAAATAATGATTTAACTCATTATTTTAATAAATCAAAAAATTTACCTGATGGAATTAAATATTTAGAAAAATTAAAAAATTCTACAAATTTTATTAGAAATGGATTACCAGTTAAATATATTCATAAAATACTTAAAATTTTTAGAGAATCAATTGGTGATGCAATGATTTTAGTATTTTTATTATCATTATCTGCATTTATTCTAAGTTTACTTTTGAAGTTTTATTCAAATGATTATAAAACAGAGAATACAAGAGTTGTTCATACTGGTAGTAGCAGTAATAATGTATAATAAAAAAATCTTTTTTAATTTATATAGTATAAATAAGTAAAAAAAAAAAAAAACAGAGATTTGGAAAAAAAAGGGAAAAAACTCAAACCAAAAAAATGATATATAAGTTTATATAATGTATGTATGTATGTATGTATGTATGTATGTATGTATTTATATAATAATCCTTAAATTCCATTATGACAGTTAATTTTTACGTATTGAATTCATATCTAATGCATCTGGTAAATCCAAACCTAATGAATTAACTGAAGGTAAAATAATATTGCTGCTGTTGTTGTTATTTTTGTTATTACTATTAGTTGTAATATTGTTATTGACATTAGAAAAATGTTGCTTTACATTAACAAAGCTTGAAACTGGAGATAAATTTGTTGGAGATGTTGAAGGACTGTGTAAAGGAGTTGTTGCTAAACTATTAGAAATACTTTTACAAGGTGGATTAAAATTCATTGAAGAGACTGAAGACATCGTTATTGGATTATCAACAAATCTTACAGTTGCAATTGAAGAACTAGAATTATATGATAAACGATTTAAAGAAGTTAAATCAGTTATAGAGTTTGAATGTGAATGTGAATTTGAATTTGAATTTGAATTTGAATTTGGATTTGGATTTGATGATAATTTTGATAATGATAATAAAGGTGGCAATTTTGTCATTGATGTAAGTGTATCAATTGAAGGTAAATTTATATTAGAGTTATTATTATTCAAATTACTATTCAAATTATTATTTTGATTGAAATAATCTGATAGGCTCGGGAGTGATTTAACATACTGAATATTTGCGTTTGGTGAATAATTTGATGAATGGTTGATAATTGGATTATTTGGATTATTTGAATTACTTGTATTAGTTGAAGATATTAAGGCATAAGCAGCTTGTGCTTGAACATTTGATGATGATGTATTATTTAAAATTGGTGTATTATTTAATGTAGGAGTTATGGGTATAACTCCATCAGTTGTAAAAATTGGCTTTTGATAATGTATAGTGGCATTGTTATTATTATTAATATTAATATTAATATTATTATTATTATTATTATTATTATTATTAATGTTACAATTATTATTTTGATTCATTTGATTAATTTGATTAATTTTTGATTGTTGCATATTTTCAAATTCTTTTGTAGCAGCATTTGCTAATACTTTCATAAAATCTTGACGTTTTGAATTTGATTCATCTAATTTTAATAATTTTGTATTTTTAAAAGAAGCTGTAGATTGAACTTTTTGCTTTTTTGATAATTTTGAAGAAGATTGTGATTTTTTTAATGATGTATTATTTGAATTATTATTTGAATTATTTGAAGTTGAATTTAAATGTAAATTTAACATAGATTTTGAATGATTATGATTTGATCTTGATAAAGGATTTGAATGTATTCTTGAATGTCTTGTTAATTCATCAGATCTTGAAAATCTTTTAAAACAACCTGGGAAACTACATTTATGTGGTTTTTCACCAGTATGAGTTCTAATATGTCTTGTTTGATGTTCTAATCTATTAAAAGATTTTTCACAAAGTGGGCATTTATAAGGACGTAATTTATTATTAGTATTGTTATTGTTATTATTACTATTATTTTTTAGATTTGATTTATTTGATGTTAATTTGTCTGTTCCGGTCATGGTATCATAATAATAATGATAATGATGATAATACGAAATATATAAATGAAAAGAATGTATTAAATTATCAATAAAAAGAGGGGTGATTATCTTACAGAGTAAGAAAAGGAAGGAAAGAAAAAACTTGAAGAAAAGAGTTGAAAAAAGAAAAGAAAATAGTACAAAATAATACAAAATAGAACAAAATAGTACAAAAAATGCAATAATTACAGATGTTAAACACAGAGATTAAAAACTTGAAAGGAGATAAATTTGTAAATAATATAATTTAATAAAGTATAGTAGTTATAGTATGTATTACTACTGTGCAAAGGCGAATAAGACAAAACAACGCAACCCGCCAACCCCACAATTCGGAATCACCAGAATTTACTTAGTTATAATAATAATAATAATAATAATAATAATAATATGCGCTAAATTAAATAAATACCCGTATACTAAATAAATAATAAACAACATATAAAAGTGTGGGGTGCGATATGGGATTTAATGATTTATGATTGAAGATTGAAGATTTACATATATATATATATAATATATATATAATATATATAGAGGAAAGGGGTGGGTGGGGGGTTTTAACATTTTATGTGATATTATTAATTTAAAAATCTTCCGGGGCGTCGCGTCGATATTTTGAATTGAAATATTTTGAGGGTTTTTTTTTTTTTTAATAAATTTTTTTTTAATAATTTTCTGCAGAGTCCGAAACTGGAGAAACTTAGCACCAGTACACCAAATACATTAAAAAAATTTTTTATTGTTTTTTTTCGGCTGAATTTTTTTTTTAAAAAAATTTTTTTTTTATTAAGTTCAACACATGGCCCACATCAATCCGTTTTGATGCTGTAGATTTTTATTCCATATATCATTGTTACATATATATTTATATATATATATATTTATCTATAACATATAATATATCAATAGTAGTTATTTCTATTTCATCAAGTATATTCTTTAATATCTCTTTATTTAAACAAAAATAAAGTATCTTAAAATAATGACTGATATTGCAACAAAAGCCGTTAACTCAATTAGAATTTTAGCTGTTGATACAGTTGCAAAGGCAAATTCTGGTCATCCAGGTGCTCCAATGGGTATGGCACCAGCTGCTCATATTTTATTCTCTCAATTAAAGACAAATCCAAAAAATCCAACTTGGATTAATAGAGATAGATTTGTACTTTCAAATGGTCATGCAGTTGCACTTTTATATGTTATGTTACATTTATTAGGTTATCCAATTTCAATTGATGATTTAAAACAATTTAGACAATTAGATTCAAAAACTCCTGGTCATCCAGAAAGTGAAACTCCAGGTATTGATGTTACAACTGGTCCTTTAGGTCAAGGTATTTCAAATGCTGTTGGTTTAGCAATTGCTCAAGCAAATTTTGCTGCAAAATATAATAAACCAAATTATAAAATTTCTGATAATTTTACTTATACATTCTTTGGTGATGGTTGTATGATGGAAGGTGTAGCTTCTGAAGCTTGTTCTTTAGCTGGTCATTTAAAATTAGGTAATTTAATTGCATTTTATGATGATAATAAAATTTCAATTGATGGTTCAACTAATATGGCATTTACTGAAGATGTATCAAAAAGATTAGAAGCTTATGGATGGGAAATTATTGATGTAATTAATGCAGATACTGATTATGATGCTTTATCAAATGCAATTAAAAAAGCTAAATTATCAAAAGATAAACCAACTTGTATTAAAATGACAACAACAATTGGTTATGGTTCATTAAAAGAAGGTACTTCTGGTGTTCATGGTTCTCCATTAAAAGCAGATGATATTGTTCAATTAAAGGAAAAATTCGGTTTTGATCCAACTAAATCTTTCTTTGTACCAGAAGATGTTTATGATTATTATAAAAATGTCGCATTAAAGGGTGAAAAGGCAAATAATGAATGGAATACATTATTTGATGCTTATTGTCAAGAATATCCTGAAGAAGGTGAAGAAATTTCAAGAAGATTATCTGGTAAATTACCAACTAATTGGGATAAATTATTACCTGTTTATACTTCAAATGATGATGCTTTAGCTTCAAGAAAAATGTCTGAAATTGTACTTTCAAAATTAGAACAAGATTTACCTGAATTAATTGGTGGTTCAGCTGATTTAACTCCATCTAATTTAACTAAATGGCCTGATGCAATTGACTTCCAAGCTCCATCAACTGGTTTAGGTGATTATTCTGGTCGTTACATTCGTTATGGTGTTCGTGAACATGCAATGGGTGCAATTATGAATGGTATTGCAGCTTTTGGTGCAAATTATAAAGCTTATGGTGGTACTTTCTTAAATTTTGTTTCTTATGCAGCTGGTGCTCTGAGATTATCTGCTTTATCTGGTCATCCAGTTATTTGGGTTTCAACTCATGATTCAATTGGTTTAGGTGAAGATGGTCCAACACATCAACCAATTGAAACATTAGCTCATTTTAGAGCAATTCCAAATTTAATGGTTTGGAGACCAGCTGATGGTAATGAAGTCTCTGCTGCTTATAAAGTTTCATTAGAATCAACTAAAACTCCTTCAGTTATTGCATTAACCAGACAAGGTTTACCACAATTAGAAAATTCATCAATTGAAAAAGCTTCAAGAGGTGGTTATGTTATTCATGATATTGAAGATGCAAGATTAATTTTAGCTGCAACTGGTTCTGAAGTTTCATTAGCAATTGATGCAGCAAAGGAATTAGCTTCAAGTGGTATACCAACAAGAGTTGTTTCATTACCTGACTTCTATACTTTTGATAAACAATCCCATGATTACAAAAAGAGTATTTTACCAGATGGTATTCCAGTTATAAGTATTGAAGTTATGACTACTTATGGTTGGGGTAAATATGCACATGCTCATATTGGTCTTGATCATTTTGGTGCATCTGCTCCAGCAAAAGAATTATTCAAAAAATTCGGTTTTACAAAAGAAAATGTTGTTGAAAAGGCAAAGAAAGTTGATGCTTACTTCAGTGGTAAATCAGTTCTTTCAAGACTTGACACTCCATTCTAATTTAATGATTTTTAATTTCTAATTTAATGTTGATCTTGCTTTTCCAATATTAATATTTTAAAATGAATACTATTATTTATATTAATTATTTATACTATATAAATACTCGTTGTCTATTATTTAATGACTTGATAAACAATTTATCAATATATATTTTTCTTTTTTTTCAGAAATTGTCTACAACAGAAATCAGACATAACATTGCTATTTGTTATCTTATAAGGTATGAGCCACGGAAGATCACGTAATCTCTAAGAAATTAAATAAAAAATAAACTGATATTAGATAATCTTTATATAGAACAGCACCTTTATTTTTTCTTCACTCGCCACCATTCTCCATTTTTTCTTTTTTTGGTGATTAAAAGTTGCTCGTCGATTTACATTTGGAAAGAAAATAACTTGATAAACAATGCATCTTACTATTGTTGATATCCCTTCGTCCATAATTACATTACGTATTTCTAACTTTACCTTTAGTTTGACTACTTTTACTTACTTCATTTACTACTTATTCTTATTGCATCTTTTTATTTTTCATTTAGATTAATAAAATTGTTTATAGAAAATGTCACATAACAAATCTCAAGCGACAACTGCTAAAAATAAAGCTCGTTTGATGAAACTTTTGCAGGATCCAAGCAACAAGCATTGTGCAGATTGTAAAACATCTAGAAATCCCAGATGGGCTTCATGGAATTTAGGTTTGTTTATCTGTATAAGATGTAGTGGTATACATCGTTCATTAGGTACACATATTACTAGAGTTAAAAGTGTTGATTTAGATTCTTGGACAGATGAACAAACAGAATCTATGTGTAACTGGGGTAATGAACGTGCAAATGCATATTGGGAAGCAAAATTAAAGCCAAGATCAGAAAGTGAAATTGAATTAGGTGGATATGTTCCTCTTGAAGGTAAAGTTGAGAGTTTTGTGCGTACTAAATATGTGTTAGGTAAATGGAAAGATGATGGTCCTAGAGATCCATCTAGATATTCTAATGTTAATTCACCATCAGTATCCCAGCCAAGTCAACATTCTCAGCAATTACAACAAAATGTACAGAATAACGACCCATTATCATCATTATTAGATATATCCCCATATAAAGGAAAACCAATTCAACAATCGGTTTCAACATCTTCCTTACTTGATCGTCCTACAAATATCAACAGATCACAAACAAACCCAACATTATCTCTTTTAGAGCAACATTCTAACGCTTCCGCAGCACCATCTTCTCACACCAAAAACCATAATCATCACCATAATCATAATCAAAATAACCATCATGACAATCAGCAACAACAACAACAGCAACAACAAAAAAGTAATAATCGCCCTGATTTGAAAAAGAGTATATTGAGTCTGTATTCTACTCCGAGTCCTGCAGCAAGTAATGTGTCTGTTGGTGGCTACTCAACTAATACAATGAATCATACTGCATCATACACTGGATCAAGTGCTAACTCTACATTATCATCATTTAATACAATTCCAAATAACAACATAAATATTTCAGCTTCAAATATCTGGAATTCAACTACTACAGGCAATTCAACTACATCTTGTAAAAATATCGTTGATGAAGATCCTTTCAAAAATGTATGGAGTTAGTCATTTTTTACTTGGTACATAATATATATAATATTAATTCATATACACTTCTTTAGTTAATATTTAATATTCTTAATTTAAATTTTATATTCATTATGTAAAAATAATAGTAATAATATTTAATAACCAATTCTGTTTCGAATTTCGATGATTTTCTCCTCAACTTGATCAACATTTCTTTCTAATAATTTTGCAATCTTAATTTTTGTATTTGTATCTAATTTGAAAAATTCATCAATTATATCACCATCAATACATGCTTTTTTTGGAACGTAATAACTCCTAAATTTCAAAATATCTCTGTCAACCATCATTAGGTTGTTGTTTTCCTTCCTTGAAATGTCTTGTTCAAACTCACCGATATTTAAACCTTGTAAAACACATCTAATAAGTTTTTCTAATTCTCTAAAAAAATTAACCTCTTTTATACTTTTCATTGCTTCTAGTGCACCTATGGTACCATTGATACCACTGTAAACAATAACTTCATCACCTCCAATACCAATTTTATTACAAAATATACCCGTAATAATATCCCCAACATAAAAACTCATCAAAGTATCAAATTTGATTTTATCTTTCCAATTATTGCCATTAAATCCTATCACTTTAGTATTAACTTTTTGTGAACTTTCAATTTCTAAATTAGAGACAGGATTTCTTAGAACGGTTAATGTTCCAAATTTATCACCAACAATTAATGTATCATGGTCCAATATTAAACTTCTTGTAATATGACGATTAACACAATCATCAACTAACGGTATTAATATGTTTTTATTGACATCATAAATTATAATATGAACACTGGATCTAATGTCACTGATGTATAACCTAAAACCAGATGTTTGAATATCAATAATATTATGCACTCCATTAGTTTCTAGTTTCAAACCGGATTTCCTTAACATCTGAAGTTTACCAAGCTCATAAATACCAATTTCACTACCAAATCCTAAAATTACACGGCCTTGAAATGCTTTTATTGATAGAACAGGTTGTGGAAATTCATGTTTATATAAATATTCCAAACTTCCATCTTCTTCGATATGATAGATTCTAATATAACATTCACCATGTGTTTTAACACCTTTAATAGGTTGGAAGTTAGTTATTGTACTTACAAGTAAATAATCACCAATTTTATTATTATGTTCTAACGTGGCAATAGCAAGCCTACATATGTTTTGGTTAGATAATAATTCGATTGTTTGTCCGATAGCTAAATTCTCTATCGAAAACACATGTATACAGGAGGCAATGGCTGTTTCTTTTGTTGGATAACCAAAATTTTGAGAGTTTTCAAAATTTTTAACAAACTCATCTTCAATATTTCCATACGTTATAATTTCATCAGTATCAGAATTATTTTCAGCCGTTTGAAAAAATGAATCGATATTCATCTCTGAACAACCAATATAACTCATTTTATAATCACTACTATCACAAATGGCCCTCGGTGTGTATCTTAATGGTATACTTTCAATGTTATCCATTGATTGTAGTTGATTAAGAATAAGTTTCTGTATGTCATCATTTTTTTCATCAATGATATTAAATAATGGGACTGAAACAATACTTAATTTATCGTCATGAGCCAGAATCAAACCTTGAGGGACATCAGCGGAATGTAACGAAACTGCACTACCATAAGTTTTAGAATATTCTGATTCTTTTCCCTCTTCATCATCAATAAATTTTTCAGCTATTGGCAAGGGAATCAATTTGATATCATCAAAAGTTTGTGGAACAACTAAAAATGTAGTTAAAGAATTAATTGCTGCAATCGTCATAGATTGATTTTCTTTATTTGTAATTTTTATTGGAATAATTTTCAAAGGAGATGCAACAATAAATTTCATGTTCGGCTTAGTGAGTTTTCCCTCATCTGTCAATTCATAACGTAAATAGACACCATTTTTCAAACCTACATGAACAAAATTTTTAACAGAATTTTTGTCAAGCAATTTTGTATTAGAAATGTTATCCTGGTTCATATATTCATTTTTATAATCGGATATTTTATCATTGAAAGATGTTATTAATGTGGATGTGCCAACATCATACAATATCGTGCTGAACTTGGACTCTAATTTGTTATTAGGATCTGTTGACAAAACATGAATGGTTGAATTCTTACATGTCACAACTATGAAAGGGGATCTGATTCTATTTTTTGGTAAATCACCAATGGCAATAGAAGTAATAGATGTATCAAACTCTTTATGAGAAGAATACTCTACTAACGCATCATTTTCATCTGTTTGTGATACTTCAAAATAAACAATACTGCCATTAGAGAGGGCTAATACAACTTGTGTATTTGTACATGCAGAGTGGATAACCTCTATTCCAGGTGGTGGATTCCAATCAATAGATTTAACAGGCTCATCGTTTTCAGAATAAAAAATCTGTTTTAAACCAGTTGCATGAATCTGAACTATTGAATCATTACCAATTTGAAAAATATTTAATGTTGTAACTGTGTCTATAAATCCTGAATTTTCTGCCTCTTCAACTTCTTCGCCGATGCTTAAAATAATTGAACCGTCAAAAAAAGATAAAACAATAAATTTATCAAACTTGTCAGATTTATGAATTTTACAGGTAAAAGCTTGTATAATTTTGGATGGTAATTCTTGGGTGACAATTTCTGTCACTGTGATTGTTCTTTGTAATACTTTTACTGATGATCTTGCGCCAGTACCGGTAATTGAATATAACTCCGGTAATGAAGATATAAAATCACTATTGCTTAATCTTAAATCTATCAGTGGACTCAGACTATTATTTATGGTTACTAAATTTATATTTTCAAGTTTCCTTAAGTTAAAAGTAATTAATTTTGTCTCCTCCTCATAAACAGACTGTTCATCAGGATACTCTTCAGAGCCCCATTCCTTCTCATTTTCGGAAGTACCTAACTTTTCAAATTGATAAATATAATGATCACCTTGTTGAGAATCGGCATATAAATAGCCACTTTTCAAAATTACAAGTGAATTACAAATAGGTATAGTGTCAAAATATCTGATTTTAATACATGTAACCATACCAGGTCCGTTATTTCCTTCTGGTAAGTCATATTTTGTTTCTTGAGTTGTCATATACTCTAATGTAACTTTGAATAAATCACCAAATTGATTTTGAACTAATATAAAAAATGCATTCTTCATTTTATGTACAACACTACAAATAATTATTGATTTTGCGGTGGTTAAATCATTATTTCTTAGAGGTATAGGTATATTGTGTGTTGGCTTAAATGGACATTTATACTGTATCATACCCTCTGAGCATAATAAAACACCACTTGGACCATCAAATCCACCTGGTATTGAAATTATATGATTTGATGAATCCGATATGTTTTCTGTGTTTTTAAGAATAACATGATTGAGTCCTAAATCAAATTCATAATAGTTTAATAATTTTATTGTTTTTTCATTCACATGATTACTATAATCTACTTCTATTGCAGCAAAAATTGGGTTTTCATAGCCAGTGTCCATAGCAACTATATCATATGTTAAAAGATGATTTCTATTGGCCTCAATTGGAGACATAATTGATAACTTATTTGAATAACTATTGTTTTCTCTTGTAACTGTATATACTATTTTGTTTCTTTCAAGTGCTGTTAACATAACAGCTCTTCCTTTTGGATCAACAGAAATATAATCTCCAGGTGATAATCTACGAATACCAGTTTTGTAATATGTTTCATTTTTGATTGGAATAAATTTGTTATGATGTAAATCATATTCTATTATTGATAACATACCACTATCAGAAGTTAAAAGGATTAAATCTTTTGTCGTTTCGATAATTTTCATGGATGCAATGTTTCTAATATTACAGTAAGAGTTTTGAACTAGAATCCTTATAAATTCGTTTGAAGATTTATTGAATTTCCATAACTCAAGTGTTGTTTGGGTTGCTCTTACTATCTCTTGAACTTTCTTGGAACCTGAAAAATTACCAATTATTGCACCAAGTGCCGCTGATGGTTTTCTTAGTGTCCGGTGATATACTGAAAATGTGGGGTTTATATCTGTCATTGATCAACTAAATATCGTTGTATTGGTGTTAATAAGACTAATTTCAAAGGATAAAGAGTAATAATGAAAAACATATTTCTTGACAACATAGCATAATTCTTCCGATGAATTGAAATTAGAAATCCAATGTTAAGAAAAATTATTCTGGCTGTGTGCGCTTATGTCAGCCATTCACATATTTTTTGCCGTTGTTGATGTTTTGATTTTATTTTTACTCTTTTTGTTTCAGATCTGAATAAGAACGTGTTTTTTGTTAGTGATATTTTTTAACAAATAATTGTACTTTTAAGGTATAGTAAAGGTTATTGATATTGGAGAATTTATTAAATTATGAGAGGGCAATATATTGGTAAAATCAGTAACAAGTCAAAATCTTCTCATACAAGTCAAATGGATATTGATATAAGTGATGGCGTTAATTCAAGTGAAGATGAATTGAAAAATAATGGCGATGAAGAAGAAGAGTTAGATTCAGAAAATGAGAGTGACAGAAATGATGATGATGATGATGAAAATTATGAAGCTGATGACTATGAAGAAGATGATAACAATGAAGAAAACGCTGCCGATGAAGTAAATGTTCATAATGAAGATCAAAATAACCATGAAAATAACAACGACGAAGATGATGATGATGAAGATATCGATAAAGCAATTGCAAAGGCAGATAAGCCACGTAAGCAAAACGTGCAAAAGAAGAATCGACAATTTCTAAATCAGATTGTAAATGTATCAACTTTCCCAGAATTACAACTTTTAATGAGGAAAGCATTTCAGGAGGCTCAAACAACAATTGCAGTGCATAAACGACAGTTAACCATTTTAAAAGCAATAATGTTTAGGGCACATACATTAAACTTATCAACAGAATTTAATAACTTTTTTTGTCAGATTTTGAATAAGATTCTTCCCGTAAAGAAAAATATTAAAGCAGCTGATAGAATTGTGAAATTTGTTTCATCGTTTTTCCTAACTACGAATCCAACTACTATTAAAGAAAACAATGAGATATCTGATAAAACATTAGAAGAAATTGATGAGATATACTCCAATTTTGTTGAGCGTATTTTAAAATATTTAGTCAAAGGTTTAGATGCTATGAATACAACAGTCAGATATAGAGTTTGTCATTTATTGTCTCATATAATTGGAAATTGTGGTGGAATTGATGAAGACTTATATGAATTACTGTCTGATGAACTAACAACACGTATATATGACAAAGATTCGTCAGTTCGTATAAAAGCAATTGCTGCATTAGCCTGTTTTCAAAACGATGATGGATCTTCACTTTCTCTTGCCGGTAAGAAAATTAGATTTGCAATGCAAAATGATTTAAATTCTGAAGTTCGTAGAACTTGTTTAAAAAATATCGAGAAGAACAGATTTACAGAACCATATATTGTTGAGCGAGCTCGTGATGTTGATACTACTAATAGAAGATTAGTATATTCTAAGGTTTTACCAGCGTTTCATAAAATCACAGATATTAATTCTCAAAATCGTACAAGATTATTGGAATGGGGGTTGAGGGATAGAGAAGAATCGGTTAGGAAAGCTGCATCAAATTGGTTAACTGAAATTTGGATGCAAGATACAAATAATGATCTAACAGAATTTTTGGATAGATTGAATGTTACAGAAAGTGATATTGCTGATACAGCTGTTCGAGTTTTATTAGATAAAAAACCGGAAGTTGTTGATAGTTTAAAACTAGAAGCTGATTTTTTTGAAAATCTAACTCCTTCTTTGGCATTATTAATACGTATAGTTTTTGAATATTGTCAAGACAATAAAAAAGATGAAGTCATTGATAAGTTATTTCCAGAAGCAGCAGATTTTGCAACATTATTTGTCAAATATTTTAGATTGAGAACAGAAAATTTAATGAAAATTAGTGAGAATAGGGAAGATATTGAAAAAAATCCAGATTTAGCAATAGAACTTGGGATTATAGATCCTGATGAATATAATTATATTATTATGCAATTACTGAAAATTGCTGTTGATTATGACTATAGTGATGAATTTGGCAGAAGTAAAATGTATAGTATATTAAGATCAACTTTAAGTAACAATACAGTTACTGAACCTATATTACCTTTATTAATGGAATGTTTAAGGAAGTTGGCAATAAATGAAAGAGATTTTTGTCAAATGACTGTTGAAATTATAAATGATCTTAGAGATACTGAATACGAAAGAATTATGAATTTAAAAAGGAAAGAAAATGAAAAGCGTTTAGCAGAAGAAGCTCAACTTGCTAAAGAGAAAAGGAACAGAAGAAAAGGGATGAATAATGAAAACAGTAGTGATGAAGATGGTGACGAAGTTGAGAAACTAAATTTGAAAGTTCAAGAAATGTTAAAGGAAAATAGTGATGATGAAGAAGAAGTTGAAAGTGATGAAGAATATCATTCTGCTTTGAATGATATTTCGAGACAATCGTTTATAGAGGCTAATAAATCTAGGCAAGAGGAATTAGATCAAGTTTCAGTTTTATCACCTGGTATTTTAACTGATTGTTTAACTATTACTAAATGTATGCTTCAATTAGTATTTTCGCCATTAAAGGAAAATATGTTACTTATTTCATTACTTGATAATTTTATTATTCCATGTGTTAATCAGAGATCTGAAGTTGAAGTACGTGAATTAGCATTAACATGTCATGGATTATGTGGTCTTTTAGATAAAGAAGTTGCAGTTTCTACTATGGTTGTTGCAGGTATTTTTGTTACTAGAAGTGATCATGAATCATTTGTTGTAGCTGGTTTAAAAGTTATTGGAGATTTATTAACATTACATGGTATTTCAATTCTTGAAAGTGGTAATCAAAGAAGTATAGATTCAATGGCAATTGCAAAAGTATTTTATCGTACATTAAAGGATGAATCTAAACCTGAAGCACAAACGGTTGTTGCAATTACATTATTTAAATTATTTTTATGTGATGTTATTGATGATGATGAATTATTTGAAACTACACTTTTAACATATTTTAATCCAAAAGTGAATAAGAATACACCATTGAAACAATGTTTAACATTTTGTATACCAACATATGCATTTTCACGTGATAAACATCAAGAATTAATTGCAAGTATTGTTTATGATACAATTGAAAGATTATTCAAAGATTGGAATAATATTGTTGAATTAAATAATGCACTTGAAGTTAAACAACCAATTACAACTAGTTTTATAATTGATAGTCTATTATATTGGACAGATCCGTATAATTTAGCATTATCAACTGAAGATGAAATGGAGAGTAGTTCATTACATCTTGATGTTGGTATTCAATTGATGAGATTATTAAGGAAATATGATTATTATAATAAAGTTCATAAGATATTTTATAAACCAATTATTAGATCATTAACTAAATTAACATTTACTTCAAAGGCAGATATTAATAAATTACGTGAATTTGGTGAATGTTTTAATGATAATCAATTATGTCAAGGTGATTTAGATAAAGTTTTAGATTCGGATATGATTTGTAAGAATAATTTTCTGAAATGTCATACATATATTCAAGAATGTTTAACAGAAGCTGAAAAACTTGAAGCTGAAAGACTAAAAAAGGAAGGGATTGCAGAAGAACATCTTAGTATTATAAAAAATGAAAATGAGGTATCAGAATTGAATAAAGAAATAGATAAAATCAAAGAAAATGAAGAAGAGATTGAAAAGGAGGAAGAGATTTTAGAAAAGGAGATAAAAGAAGAGCAAGATTATATTGAGAATCAAAGTGAACATGAAAATGATTCAGAAACACAAATCTATCCAGCTGATGTTAACCAAGAGAGTTCAAAAGATGAGATTAATAATAATGCGGTAAAGTCTATTACAAAAACTAAAATGGAAGTTATATCTGATGATAAGGAAGACTTATTAGGTAGTGATTCATCAATTGAAATAGTGGGTACTCGAATCAACAACAATCAAAAGAAGATGAAAGTGAAAAAAGAAAACGATACTATTGTTATCAAAAAAGAAAAGAGGGAAGGACGTATAACTAAACCTGATAAACGATCAGGATACAATCATAGTGACGATAGAACCAGACATGCAAAGAAGTTTAATAATAAGAATAAGAATAAGAATAAGAAAAAAAGTGAAAGGAAGGAAGAACATGATGATTATAATAATAATAAACACAAAATTCACAAAACTCAAAAAACCCACAAAACACAACCGGCTTCTTCTCCTCCGTCAATTAATCCTGACACCTCTGAAATAATTCTGCTTGACTGAGAGAGATAATTAAAGGTTGAATTGGTTGATATGTTCGCTGAGCATTTTTTAATTACAAAAAAAAAAAATCAATAAATAAATAACATCCTCTTTCTTTTCTTTCCTTTCCCTTTCATTCTCTTTTCTTTTCTTTTCTTTTCTTTTAAACCTTTTTACTATATATTTGTATTTTAACTTTTATATTATCTTGTATTTTACTTTGTTTTATAATTAATAGTAATTATTAAATAGCAAATTATAAATAGTAAACACAATTTTAATAATCAAAAATGGGTTTATCTTTTCAAGCATCTAATGCTATCATTTACTTATCATACGGTTTTATGTTAATTACAGGTGTAGCTATTGCCGTTTATCAATTAACAAGAACTAAAATGGGTAAATCCGAGTTCCTTTCTTCAAATGGTACAAGATCAGGATTACCTTTATCACTGAACTTTATTGCTTCAGGTATGTTAATACCAATTGATTAGATTATTATTAAAATTAAATTAAAAGCAATAAAATGAAAAATAAATTATCAATAGATTGATTTAAATTCCTGATTTTTTTTCAACAACAATATATATTATTTACTTAATGAATGAAAAAATTATTAATCAATTGATTACAAATATTTTGTTTCCAATGGTTGAATTATACTAACTTTCATATAAATGTAATTCCTACTTTTTCACAATATAGATAAACGGGTGCCTTTGTGCTGAGATTTATACCGTTTAACTCGATCAAGCTAATACTTGCGGGAGGATTATCATATATTGTTGAAAAAAAAAAGGTTAGATCTGTCTTCAAATATTAATAGATGTTTTTTCTTTTCGTTTATTTATTCATTTATTTGTTTGAAATATAATACGAAATTGAATTGGTATCTTATTAATATTTGGATTTGTTTTTTATTTTTTGATAAAAGACTAGACTGATTTGATGTTTTTTTGTTACAGGAATTGTCTTTGGATACTTTTATTTACTTTATTAAATTTAATCTTTAAGAGCCGGATCTTTTTTAAGATTTTTGATTCCTATATTTTCTCCTTTTCATTTAGTTCATTTATCTTTATCTCTTTTGCTCCCTCCTTTTTAACTAATTAAACTTATTCATTTACAATTTCTTAATAGATTACTGAGAATTTGTCTTCTCTTTTTTTTTTCCTTTCTTTCTTGTATTAACTTTCATACTAACTAGAAATATTTTTCATTATATCATCTTTATTTTATATAGCTATGGGTGTTGGTATTTTAACTACTTATACCGAAATTGCAAATATTGCTGGTATTCAAGGTTTACTTGTTTACGTTTTTGCTGGTGCTCTTCCAATTGTTATGTTTTCATTCTTTGGTCCAATTATTAGAAGAAGATGTCCTGATGGTTTTGTTCTTACTGAATGGTGTAATCGTAGATTTGGTCCAATTACTGCATTATGTTTATCAGCTGCAACTGTTTTCACACTTTATTTATTTATGATTTCTGAATTAACAGCAATTGGTGATGCAATTAGTGCATTAACTGGTATTGATCCTACACCTTGTATGGTTGTTGAATGTATTGTTACAACTATTTATACATCAGTTGGTGGTTTTGCAGTTTCTTTTACAACTGATACAATTCAAGCATTATTTGTTTTAGTTATTACAATTATTGGTATTATAGGTTTTGCAACTCAAATTGATATTAATATGGATTTAAAAAGAGAAACGTATCATCAATTAATGGGTTCAAATAAATTAGGTTGGATGGTTTTCTATATTTTAAATGTTGCAATTTTAACCAATGATGCTTTTATGTCAGGTTTTTGGTTACGTACTTTTGCTGCAAAAACTGATAAAGATTTATTTATTGCAACAGGTATTGGTGCTTTAGTTAGTTCAATTTTATGTATGTTGGTTGGACTACCTGGTATTATTGCAGTTTGGACTGGTGATTTAACAATAAGTGATGATAATGGTTATAATGCATTTTTTATATTAGTTGCAAAAATGCATAGATGGATTATTGGTGTTATTTTAATCTTTTCAGTTATGTTATCAACTTGTACTTTTGATTCATTACAATCTGCTGTTACATCTACAATTTCAAATGATTTATTTAGAAATAAATTTCCAATAATTTATTCACGTATCTTAGTTGTACTTATTATGGTCCCTGCATTAGTTGTTGCAATTGAATGTTCTGCAAATGTTTTACAAATTTATTTTATTGCAGATTTATTATCATGTGCAATTATTCCAATTATGTTTTTAGGATTATCAAAACATTTTTACTTTTTACGTGGATTAGATGTTATCGTTGGTGCATTAAGTGCATTATTAGGTGTCTTTGTTTATGGTTGTATCTATTATGGTGATGCAAAGGATGGTGGTTTACTTTTACTTATTTGGAATGGTGTTTATGATCCAACTGATTGGGGTGCTTTTGGTGCTTTCGTTGTTGCTCCTGTTGGAAGTATTACTTTTGGATTTATGTGTGCTGGTATTCGTATTACAATTTTATATTTGCTTAGTCGTAAAAATGGTACAGAATTCCATGCATTGGACAAACCAACAACTGCCGCATTTGGTGTTACAAGTAAGGAAGATGGTATTTATGAAGCTGGTTCAGTTGGTGAAACTACAAATGGTTTAATTGGTGCTGAATTTATGAGTCTTAATAGTACTTCTTCTAGAGTCAATTCATCTTCTGTGAGTGATGTTGATGACGAAGAAATTACAAGCATCACTAAAAAAACTGAAGAGGATATTGATGTTTATGAAATTTTGAAAGAATTCAAATGGAAAGATATGTTGCACTTACTTGTTTAATTAGTTCAACAGTTAATTTATTAATTTTTGAAATTTATTTTTTGAAATTTATGTTTTTTATAATTTTTTTAGTAATATTGTTCTTTTTTAATTTTTTTATATTTTTATATTTTTATATTTTAGTTTTTTTATATTTTTATATTTTTATATTTTTATACTTTTATATTTTTATATTTTTATATCTTTTTATAATCTACTAATCTTATAATTTTTCAATTATTTAAAAAAAAAAACCTATAAAAAAGTTTTGATTTTGCAGGAAGTGGTAAATTTAAGAATTATAAGGTTGGTGAGAAAAAACTGAAAATTGAAAAAAAAAAATCAAAAGATGCAAATATTAAAATTATTTATAATTCATTACTGTGATTAATTACATATCATTCTTTATAAACATTTCATAAAACAATCAAATTGACAAACATTAAAATGAAATTAAACTACGATACCCGTGCTAAACCTGGTCAGAAATGGTTTATTGGATTAGGTATGGAAGGATCTGCAAATAAACTAGGAATAGGTATTGTTAAACAACCAATTGGAGATCCATCAGAAAAAGAAAATAGAGCTATAGTTATGAGTAATGTTAGAGATACATACAATGCACCACCTGGACAGGGGTTTATGCCTAGGGATACAGCTAGACATCATAGAAATTGGGTTGTAAGAGTTGTAAAACGTGCAATTGAAGATGCAAAAATTAAAGAAACTGATATTGATTGTATATGTTTTACACAAGGGCCAGGTATGGGTGCACCATTACAAAGTGTTGTTATTGCAGCTAGAACATTAAGTTTGATGTGGAACATACCATTAGTTGGTGTTAATCATTGTATTGGGCATATAGCAATGGGTAGAGAAGTTACTGGTGCAAACAATCCAGTTGTTTTATATGTCAGTGGGGGTAATACACAAGTAATTGCATATAGTAAACAAAGATATAGGATATTTGGTGAAACATTAGATATAGCAGTTGGAAATTGTCTTGATAGATTTGCAAGAGTGCTAAAAATACCTAATGATCCATCACCTGGTTATAATATTGAACAATTAGCTAAACGTGGTAATAAATTTATTGAATTGCCATATACTGTTAAAGGTATGGATTTAAGTATGAGTGGTATATTAGAATATATTGAAGAAATCGTACGTCGTAATAAGGAAAAAGTCGAAGATTTGTGTTACTCCTTACAAGAATGTTTATTTGCAATGTTAGTTGAAATTACTGAACGTGCAATGGCACATGTTAATTCAAATCAAGTTTTAATCGTTGGTGGTGTTGGTTGTAATGAAAGATTGCAAGAAATGATGGGAATAATGGCTCGTGATCGTGGAGGACATGTTTATGCAACGGATGAAAGATTTTGTATTGATAATGGAGTTATGATTGCACAAGCTGGTATTTTAGAATATAGAATGGGTGCAGAATGTTCCATAGAAAATAGTGTTTGTAGTCAAAAATTCCGTACGGATGAAGTGTTTGTAAAGTGGAGAGAATAGTAAAGTTAATACATTGATTTATTAAATATATATATATATATATATATATATATATTCAAGTAAAGAATAACTGTGTATAATAGAGTTGTATTGATTAGTAAAGTAATATTATCAATTAGGAAACTCAAAGAAAAAAAGCAATTTTTTGCCCCCATCAAAGAAATTATTTTACTTAAACTCTCTAATGAATTCCTCCCTAAAATGAAACATAAATAATAGATACAAAAAACCAAGCATTAAAGCATACATTACTACCAAAGTACATTGAAAGAAGAGGTTTTCATCTAAACCCATAATGCAAAATGCCAAGATTGTTGAGAGGAGAGGAAAAAAAATGTGAGAGCTTCATGCTTTGATCTAGCGTCAAGTTGGGGAAGGGTCAACTGTTTACTTTTGTTTTTGGAGAAGAAAATGATATACGTTCTTCTCATTTGTCATTTCAATAAAGCAGATTAGAAGTCTCGTAAGTGGGAACCATGGATAGTATTAATTCTGATTTTGCCAAGCTGGCAACTACGGCTTCAGTTTTGGTCAATTCTGCGGCGGCAAATTCAAATGTTAATGATATGTTACAAAGGAATAAAACATTTACGACAACTTTTGAATCACGGGATGATTCTGCTGCTAAAATTGTTAAATCATCCAATAAAGGATTGATTGGGTTATTGGCAAAACATGGTGATGATATTCGTGTTGCACAATCTTTAAGAAGATCAAATTTTACAAGTGATGGTAAAAAAAAGAAAGATTTTAATATATTATCAAATGATATGCTGAATGAAATTGTTGAATCTGCCGATATGCAGGATAGTGGTAGTTCAGATTCTATTAGAAGAAGAAGTGGGAATAATGATGAAGAAGAACCTACATTTTCATTATTTCAAGGATTTAGTGCTGTACTACCTGAAGTTGATGAAACAATTCAGAATATTAAAAATATTTCAGGGAAAATGATTGAAGATAAAAAAGGCAAAAACAATAAATCTAAAAATGGTAAAAATTTAGGAACATATGGAATGAAAAAGATTGATCAAATAAATTCAGAAAAGATAAAATCATGTCAAAATCATCGTGTATTATTAAATTATAAATCTGATATAAATTATCATCTTGATCTTTTAGAGATACGTAAAGGGTTAGGCAAACGAGAGATTTCAGAAATTGATGCCAAAATTGATAAGTTATATAATTTACGAAAAGAAATTTTTGACAATGTTACCAATTATGAAAAAACAGAAATAAAATTAGAGAATCAATTGTTAGAAATTCAAGATCGTTTAGATTTTATAAAAGATATAAATAATGATAGTACTGATGATTTGGAAAATGAAAATGAAAATGACAGCTACAAGACTAACGATGATGAAAATAATGAAATAAAAACACAAATGAATAATAAAAAGAATAAAAACAAATCAAAACTTAATGATTTACGTATTTCTAATGGTGATATATCTAAATCGAAATTAAATACAAGTGGTAATAATGATGAATATGTAGATGATTATAATGATTATGTTACAGTTTATATGGAAGATGATAGTCGATCATATTCAAGAGTTACATCGAGTACTCGAACATTAAAATCAGGAGATCAAATTCATAAATTTCAAGCACATAATGAATCAATAAATTGTCTTGCATTTGATGAACCATATGGTAAATTAGTAACATGCTCAATGGATAGTACAGTTAGAGTTTGGGATATGAATAGATATAAATGTATTGGATTACTTGAAGGGCATAATTCATATGTTGATTGCCTTGAAGTTTGTAATAATTTAGTTTTTACAGGTAGTATGGATGCAAGTATTAAAATGTGGGATTTAGAATTTTTTTCAAATTCTTATATAAATAATCAAGAAGAAAATGAGAATGAGAATCTAACACCATTATTAAATAGTTTTGAAGGTCATGTTGATCCAGTTACATCATTAACTTATAGTAATGGTGAATTAATTTCAGGTTCAGAGGATAAAACTATTAGACAATGGGATTTAACAACTGGTCATTTAATTCAAACGATTGATGTTATGTGGGCATCATCAATGGCAAATTCAATGATAAATTTTGGTAATCAAAATAATTTAAACAATAGTAATATAAATATGACAAATAATATTGTTAATAATAATGTTAAATATCCATATATGTCATGTTTACAAGTATTTGATGCTGCATTAGCCAGTGGTAGTAGTGATGGTATTGTTAGATTATGGGATTTAAGAAGTGGTGATATTATTAGGCAATTATTTGGACATACAGGAGCTGTTACAACACTTCAATTTGATAAAAGTTTTAATCTTGTAACTGGTAGTGCAGATCGTAGTGTTAGAATTTGGGATTTACGTACAGGTAGTATATTAGATTCTTTTAGTTATGAAAATCCGATTAAAAAGATTATGTTTGATGATTTAAAAATTGCAAGTGTTGTTGAAAATGAACGTGGAGTTCACATATATGATAGAACAGAACAAAGGCATTGGATAATGGGTGGTGATGTATTATCAAATACTTCTACAGAAAATGAAGTTGAAACTACACAATCAGCAACATTTACAGATTACTCTAACGATTTACAATTCTCAGGTAGCTATCTAGTTGAAGGTCGTTCTGATGGTGTTGTTGGTGTCTGGAATGTTTAACGTTTGTAATGATAATTAATTTAGACTTATGATATTATTATAATTTGATATTTTATAAATTTTTCCTGTAAATATGTCTAAACAAGTATTTAGTATTTAGTATTTAGTATTTAGTATTTAGTATTTTCTAAGGTCGATCGACGCTGCTTTTTGACTTCCTCTTTTTGTTTTAATTTTTTCACGTTTTGCCGGATTTTTTTTTTTTTTTTTATTTTTTTTTTTAGACATCAATCAATATACAAGCTTTTTATATTATTTGCCATTCTGGAACGAACATCTTGAAACTTCCTGAACCTTTATTAAAAATCTTGTCTTATTCCACAGGGAGGTAAATAAATATATATTTTGTTTTCATTTATATAAATAGTTAAGATGTCATTTAGACAAACACCAACAATTGTTGTCCTTAAGGAAGGTACAGATACATCACAAGGTCGTGGACAAATTATTTCAAATATTAATGCATGTTTAGCAATTCAAGATACTTTAAAATCAACACTTGGACCATTTGGTAGTGATCTTTTATTAGTTGGATCAGATGGTAAAACTACTATTACTAATGATGGTGCAACAATTTTAAAAAAATTAGATGTTGTTCATCCAGCTGCTAAAATTTTAGTTGATATTAGTAGATCACAAGATTGTGAAATTGGTGATGGTACAACAAGTGTTTGTTTATTAGCGAGTGAAATATTAAAGAATTGTAAAAATTATATTGAAGAAGGTATGAGTAGTAATTCAATTATTAAAGGTTTAAGAGATTCATGTGATTTAGCAATTAAAAAAATTAAAGAATTAGAAATTAATCATGAAGAGAAATCAATTGATGAAGAATATGATATGTTAATTAAATGTGCATTAACTGCAATGAATAGTAAAATTATTCAACAAAATGGTGATTTTTTCGCAAAATTAGTTGTTGATTCAGTTTTAACATTAGATAGAGATGATTTAGATGAAAAGTTAATTGGTATAAAAAAAATTGCTGGTGGTGCAATGGAAGAATCATTATTTATTAAAGGTGTTGGATTTAAAAAAACATTTTCATATGCAGGTTTTGAACAACAACCAAAAACTTTTAAAAATCCAAAAATTTTATCACTTAATGTTGAATTAGAATTAAAAGCTGAAAAGGATAATGCAGAAGTTAGAATTGAAAAAGTTAATGATTATCAAAAAATTGTTGATGCAGAATGGGAAATTATAATGGATAAATTAAATAAAATAGTTGAAAGTAAATGTAATATTGTTTTATCAAAATTACCTATTGGTGATTTAGCAACACAATTTTTTGCTGATAGAGGTATTTTTTGTGCTGGTAGAGTTTCAAATGATGATTTAGAACGTATAATTAAAGCAGTTGGTGGTTCAATTTTAACATCAGTTAATGAAATAAATGCAGAAAAAGATTTAGGTACATGTGAAAATTTTGAAGAATTACAAATTGGTAGTGAACGTTTTAATATTTTCAGTGGTTGTCCATATTCTAAAACTTGTACATTAATTTTACGTGGTGGTTCAATTAAAATTATTGATGAAATTGAACGTTCATTACATGATGCAATTATGATTGTTAAACGTGCACTTAAAAATAAACAAATTGTAGCCGGTGGTGGTGCAATTGAAATGGAATTAAGTAAATATTTAAGAGATTATTCACGTCAAATTAAAGGTAAAAAGCAATTAATAATTCAAAGTTTTGCAAAATCATTAGAAATAATTCCAAGACAATTATGTGAAAATGCTGGTTTAGATAGTATTGAATTATTAAATAAATTGCGTAATTTTCATGCAAATGGTGAAATATATTCAGGATTAGATTTAGATTCTGATAACGTTGCAAATAATTTAGAAAAATTTGTTTGGGAACCATCAGTTGTTAAAATTAACGCATTACAAAGTGCAACTGAAGCTGCAATATTAGTACTAAGTGTTGATGAAACAATTCAAAATAAAGAAAATGATCAAGGTGGTGCAGGTGCACCTGTACCTAGAGGTAGAGGTATGCCAATGCCAATGGGAATGTAAGTTTATCTTTTTTTTTTCTAGTTATTTATTCTGAAATGTATTTATTTAATTATTTTATAACAATATAGTATATTTTATATAGATATATATTTATATATATATATATATATATATATAAATACATAATATAAACAATAATTAAAAAAAGAGATGTTACAATTATAATGAATTTTTGAAACCCTGTATGGTTTTATCAACTACTGATTGATCTTTAAGATCATTTAATAATATATCTGAAATTTTATTCCATGACTCATCGGTTATTACAAGTTTAGAAACTTCCTCTTGTTTTCCCACTATTATGTTATCTTCCTTTGGTTTAAATTGGGTGATCAGTACGTTTAGTGATAATTTATCAGTTAATCCTGAATTTTCTAAAATTTGAAATACATTCTCAGAATCTTGTAAAGTTTTAGTACGTATCATTAATTTAATATCGGAAGGTTGAACAACAATTGGATTTTCATCCAAATTTTCTAATAACTTAGAAAGTGCAGTTTTAACCATGTAGATATTTGATGATGACTTTATATCTAAGATTAGTTTTAAGTTAAATTTAGGTTGTTTTAATGATTTGAATGTAAATTCAATACCTTTTTCTAATTCTTCATCTTCAATATTCTCTTTATCATTATTAGTAGTTTCAGCTTCATTTGATGTACTATTGTTTATTGATCCATAAGGATGTTTTAATGGTGGGAACAAAAAATTAGCTGGTAATTTTTTGATATTATTCAAATTAAAAGAATCTGCAAAGGCCTTTTGAGATTCTAATGATGGTGTTGTAACTTCTAATAGTTGTATAAACTTATTAGCAAATTCTATTTCAGTGGTCATGGTTGTATTGTCAGCTGTTAGCTTTAATGAAAACAAGTCAAACTGTATCAAAAAGAACATACTGTAAGTTGTAATAAATCTTTCTTTAAAGTGTGTAGCGAAGTTTTTTAAATAAACTCGTTTCAAATTTGTGTTGAGTTTTAAAGGAGCATGAAACACAAAAAAAAAAAGAAAAAAAAGAAACGGATTCAGTTCATTATATTTTTAAGGCTCATTCCTATGTTTACCAAGAAAAACATAATATTTGCAATTATTATCTAATGTGATGGATATGTTGGCTTCCGATATAGATGATTATCAACCAGATAATATCATGGACGCTGATCAAGAGAAATCTAAGGGGAGAGATTTCGGAATTGGTAATTTGGGTAGTGATACCACCAATTCAAATAGAAATGAAAAGATGAATGAAGATCATAATAATATAGCCAAATTTTATAACTATCATGAATACCGATGTCCATATAATGAATTTGTTATAATCACTCATCACCCTAATCCATATCCACACCCATACTTAGAAGGAAAATGTCGGGTTGTTAGAATACCGAGACTTGCAAGTAAGGATTATCCTCAATTTAGTACATGTTTACCAGGTTTTGAAGAAGGTGCAATTAAAACAGAAAATTCAGCAGGTTCAGATAGATTTATTCCAACATATACATATATTAATCAAAGATTTGGTAATAATTCAATTTCTCCATTATCAAATTATATTGACAGGATCGAATTTGAAGAAATTTTAATTCAGATAAATAAATATTTATTTAATATTTACTCAAGTAAGGCAACAAATATTTTATGGTTAATTTTTAATATGATATTTTTGGATATCCCTGATTTACTGTATTTTTTATTCAAAAAAATATTTAATTTAAATGTTAGAAATAATAAGTTGGAATCATACATTAACGAACTTAATTATAAATTTCGACATGAAGGTAGACCTATTAGAATAGTTCAACCTCGTGAAAGTGGATTTTTAAGTATTGATTGGATTATACCAAATCAAAATTCAACTGATGAGAATAATTTATAATAAAAACATTAAATTATAATCTTTGCTAAATAAAATATTAAAACATGGTATATTAATAAAATTAAAAACTTTTCTTTTTTTTCTTTCTTTTTTTGTTTATTGTTTAAATAAATCAATTTATAAACTTTTTCATTCTATTTTTATTTCGATTTAAAATCCAGAGCTAGTTTCTGAACCTTTACTATATATTTTCTTAATACGTCTGTTTAATCCGACATTCCAGTATGCAGTTCTTAAACCACGACCTGTTTTACCCATTACATCCTTACCAAGAATATTGTTAATATCAGTATTATAACTACCACTGTTTTTACGATTATTAATACTTGATTCATTAAATTGATGTTTAATATTACTATAACTTTTCTTTCTCAATTTATGACGATCATGATTATTAATATTTTTTTTATTGTTGTTGTTATTATTATTATTATTATTATTATTATTATTATTCCAAACACTTTGTAAACCTAAACCATTATTTGATAATTCTCTTTCTTGACGTAATAATTCTCTACGTTCTTCTTGTGTCATTCCTAATTCTTTACGTTTTTCAATTAAATTTGCATGCCTTGCACGAGATGAAATTACAAAATTTCTACATCTTGTAATTTCAGATTGTGTTAAATTACAAAAAGTTGAAGAATCAAGTCTAAAACATTCTTCAATAAATAAATTGACATTAAGTATTCTTTTTGGAGTATTTTGAATTAATTGAAATAATTCACTTGATAATAATTCTCTATTATATGATGAATTGTTATTATTACTATTATTATTATTATTATTACTGAATAATAAATTTTCACTCAAATTTGAACTGCTTCTATTATTTGGAGATAATTTTGAAGAATGTAAATCTGATTCAGAATGTAAAGATAATTGACTTACAACAGAATTTGAAGTTGATAAACCATGAGCTCGACAATAAAATTTACGTAATTCAGGATCTAACATTTTAAAAATACCTAGACAAATTTGAAAAATTGTTTTTGAATCTTCATAAAATATTATATCCCAAATTCTCAAAGTTGTTTCAATTGGTAAAACTCCAATAAATAAAGACATAAACCAACTTGTTGTACAAAATGTTAAAGTTGGTAAAAAAAATAAATATGAGGTATCATCATCATCATTATTATTATTATTATTACTGATATTATTTGAATTATTAATTGAATCATTAATTGAATAATCATCTTTATCGTTATCCATTATAATTTTCCAAACATCTGGTAGATGTTGTTTTAAACATAATAATAGCATTCCTTGATTTACAGCTAAACCTTCAAGATTTGATTCATGAACTCCAGGTAAAAATTTTTCAGTTATAATTACTAACATCCAAAAAGTTTTCTCTTCATTTAAGAAAATTAATAATAAACCAGTTATAAAATTTAAAGATTGACAATAACCAATTGAAGGTTTAAATAAACTAAAACATTTTAAAACTCTTCTTAAAGTATTTAACATTGGAGATTCAATTTCATTATTTGTTAAAGGATCTAAATAATTTTTAAAATAAATATTTTCAGGGAATGTTCTATGTAAATCTTTTTCAATTGCATCAGTATTTTCATTAATTAAATCAATTGATTGTTTAACTAATTCATCATATAAACCTTTATTTTCTTTTAATTTTTCATTACCATGAACAAAATTAAACCAAGCTTCACCTCTCCATTCAGCTGGAATACCTTTTTTAACAAATTTTGACATTTCATCAGATTTAATTGGGAATCTTGAAGGTAAATCATTATTATTATTTAAATATAAACCATTTTTTTCTAAAAATTTAATCCATTTTGATTTTCTACGAATTAAATAAGGGCAATATTCATTCCACCAATCATTATAATCTTTATTTGAAATATATTGATTTATTTTTTTAAAACCATAAATATCACAATCTGAATTTTTAATTATTTTCTTTAATTGACTTTTATTCCTTGAAAAACTTGAAGAAAAAGAATTTGATGAATTATCTTTAATTTTTAAAATATTATTTATTTTTTCTTTAAATTTTAAAAAATTTTGACGTGATAATTTAATTGATTCAAATGATTCAAGTTTTGTTATATGAGTTGATGAATTATTATTTTTAATATTTTTTAAAGTTGAATTTGAATTGGGTATATCTAAATTACTCGTATTAATTGAAACAATTGATTCTTCTTCATTTTGAATATCATTTTGAATATCATTTTCAATATCATTTTGAATTTTATTTTCATTTTCCTCTTCTTCATTTTCATCTTCTTCATTAATATCACTATTAATTATATAATCTTTTAAATTTGAATTTTTATTTGTTGGAGAATGAGAATGATGAATTAAACTTTCATCATCAGTATCATTACCTGCGTAGTAATCTAAAACATTATAAGTTGTATTTGAATTTAAAGTATTGGTTGTATTAACAGAGCTTTTCCTTGAATGTAGATTATTTTTATGATTAATATGAATATTATTATTTGATGCAATATTAAGTTGTAAAATTTTCTGAGGTAAATCTTCGGCCATGATATATATCTATATATATATATATATATATAAAGTTATCAAGAATAAATGAATATAGAAATTGAAATTATTATCAAGAATGATAAATTAGGGATTTAAAGGGAGGTCAATTATTAAATTGTTTAATTATTAATTAATATTTGCTATATTAAATGATATTGCGCATTAAAGGGAATGTTTCCAATTTGAGAATTTATTCTTGTGAGGGATTGAAATAGATTTATATTTTACTTTGTGGTGATTTGAAATTGCATAATTTATTATTTGTAATTGAGTAATGATTGTTAAAAGAATCATTATTGTGCATACAGGGGCAGGTAGTAAAATTGATTCAAGTTCAAAGAAAGAATTCAAAAAAATAATTAAAAAATCATTAAAGTCATTAAATAATTATGATGATAAAAATTTAAGTAAAGTCAATAATGATTTTGATAATAATCATCATTTAGATCGATTTATTATAATAAGTAAAATTTTAGAAGATTCAGAATTTACTAATACAGGATTTGGATCTAATATTTGTAATGATGGTAGTATTAGATGTGATTCGAGTTTATTACATATTACAAATAATTTTAATTCTAATTCCAATTCTAATATTGAAATTGAAATTGGTGCATGTATTTATAATTCATCAAGATATCCAATAAATGATGCAGTTAAAGTATTAATTGATCAAAGAAAAGAGAGTAAAATTAAAGGAGTTATTAAACCAATTGTTAAAATTGGTGAATTAAATAATGATCAATCATTAATTTCACCAATTATGGAATTAATCTTTCAAAATAAAGAAAAATATGAAAATATTAATAATAATAAAATAAATTCAGGTATACAGGATACTATAGGAGTAATATTATATGAAATTGACAATGAAAATAATTATCAAATTAGTATTGGATCATCATCTGGTGGGAATTTATTAAGAGATCCTAAAAGGATTGGAAGTGCTGGTATAATAGGTAGTGGATGTTGGATGGAAATAAATAAAGAAAATGATGATATTATTTGTATAATGGTTTCCGGACAGGGTGAAGAAATTATTAAAAATTGTATTGCACGTAAATTAAGTGAAATAATTATTAATAAAATTAATGAAAATTTAGAAGATTATAATCCTATTCAAATATTATTAGATTTTATCAATTTTAATAAACTGCAAAGTGTTGGAATTGTTGGAGTTGTATTTAACCAAGTGAAACATCATCATCATCAACTCTTTTATGCACACAATACAGATTCATTTGTCTTTGGTAGTAGTAGTAGCACCGCCACCACTCAAAATTACTCAGAGACACGTGATGCTTCTTCCACCGCCACAAACGTAAAAATAAAAATGAGCAGAAACGGGTGTGGCGGTGGTGTCACGTGTGGAGGCTGGAAACTTTAAATTATTTTTTTCAGCCACATTAACTATTAAGGGTATTGTAATTGATTAATAATTAATTAATTAATTAATTAATTAAGGAATAATCTTGGACAATGTTATTATATGTTTAATTTTAACGTAATTTCTCTTTTTTGCCTATTTTAACTTTGTTTCTTTTCTGTGTTTATCTTTTTCTTGTATAATATCTTGCATGAATATAATTAACTATCATTATTACAAATAATAGTAATAATAATATGAATACAGCATACTTCTCTTCAACGATATCATCAGAGAATATACGACAGATTAGAATATGTGCAATATCATCATCTGCAGCATCATTAACATTTGGTTTAGTATTCTTCTATTTCTTTGCTATGATTCATCCATCAAGACTTTGCTTTAGACATTATTTAATTTTATTATTAATTATTTTTGATTTTATTAAAGCAATTTCAATAATGATTTTTTCATGTTTTTCCTTAGATGCTAGACTAATTACAAATAGAGCATTGATTTCAGGTATTGGTTGGTTAACAGTTTTCAGTATTGAAGGTGCTGATATAATAATTTTAATGTTTGCAATTCATATGGCTTTATTGATTTTTAATTCAAAATTTAATAATTTAAAACAAAAATTAAATAATATTATAAATTCAAATATAAAATTAAAATTAAATTTTCATATATTTAATAAGAATTATAATGAAAATGAAAATGAAAATGAAAATGAAAATGAAAATGAAAATAATAATAACGAAATTATGAATTCAATTAAAAAATCAGAAGGTGGATTATATAATTATAGATTTATTGTATTATTAATTGCAATTTTATTCCCAGTTTTAGTATCTTCAATTAGTTTTTATATTCATAATGCATATCAAGAATATGTTTATTGGTCTTTCTTTAGACTTTGGACTGGTCCTTGGTATTTCTCTTGGACTTTTAGACATGTCGTTGTTGTTGTAATTTTAATAATTTACATTTCAATTTATCTTTTCGTTATGTCTCAATTTAAATCCGTTTCTCAAAGTCTAAAGAAAAAATTCTCAAATTTTGATGATGATAATAATAACAATAATGATAATGATAATGATAATGATAATGATAATGATGATGATAATGATGATGATAATGATGATAATAATGATAATAATAATAATAACGTTCTTTTAAATACTTTTGGTGATACAGTTTGGTATAAAATATTTCAATTTTTATCAATGTTAGTATTCCCTGATGTTCAAATTTCTGCAAAATTACATGGTCATAATTTAAATACTGAAGAAGATTTAATTAATATTGAAAAATTAAAAAATGAATCATTACTAAATGAGGATTTAAATAATGAAAATAATGAAATCACTTTTAATAATGCATCATCTTTTTTAAATATTCAAAATAATGAAATTTCAAAACAAATTCAAAATTTACTTTATGAAGAAGCAATGGAAAAATTTACAACTCGTAAATCTCAAATTATGCGTCAAATGAAAGTTATATTCATTTATCCTATATCTTATATTATATTATGGTTATTACCATTTATTAATCATTATCAAGTTGTTAGAACTGGTTCTGAAACTCTGTGGTCAACTGCTCCAAGTGCAATTTTTCAACCTTTAAATTGTTTTATCGATGTTTTAGTATTCTTAATAAGAGAAAAACCTTGGCAATTGAATGCAAGTATTGATAATTTAAATGATATAAATCAATTTAATAATCAAGGTAATTATCAACTTTATGGTTGGAGACATTACGTTTCTTGGTTACCTGGTTATAAAGGTTATTCACATGATTACTTAATAAATGATTCAATAAATGAATTAGTGATTGAAAATAATAATAATAATAATAATAATAATAATTATAATAATAATGAATCAAATAAAAGGAATACGTATGGGCGTTTTTCTAGGGATAATTTAATTCATGAAGAAAATGAAATTAATCCCAATTCAAATACAAATTCAAATAACTCAAATTTTACAATTGATAATAATTCAAGTATTTTCTTTAATAGTGATTATGATGATAATAATAATGAAATGGATATCAAAGATTTTTTAAATTCTCCATCATTTAATAATATGAAAAAACGTAAACAAAATTTGAAATATAATTCAATTTCAAAACCAGGACCTTTGTCAGTTGGTAGTCAAAGTGTAGCAGATTCTAGAAGAGTATCTGCTACTTCATCAAATAAAAGTAATAATTTTAATGTTAATAATAATAATTCAGGTAGACGTGATTCAAAATTATCTTGGAAAACTTGGTCAATTGGTTCAAATCAACATAAAAACTGTAATATAAATAAAGATTTTGATTTAATTTCGAAAAATCTAAGCAATTCATCAAATAATATTGATGATAATAAAATTAAAATAAGAGAAAATCCAAATGATGTGCATTGGAATTTACATATGTTTGATAATGGTAAAAAAACATATGATAATAATGGGAATAATAAAAATAATACTATTAATAACATTAATAATAGTAATAATGGTGGATTCAATGATGAAATGGATCTACTTGATTTTCTAAAAATGGGTCCAAGAGGTTAATTGTATAATATATAATTTTGATTTATAATGTATAATCTTAATAATTAATGATTTATAACTAATATAAATGTAAAAATATAAATGTAAATACTGACATAGTTATATAACTATACAATAAACAAATATATATATATATATTATTTATATGTAATTATGCAATCAAATGATTGTCAAATTTCTTGTTTTATAAATTAATTATTTTTAACTTTTATTTTATTTTTTTTTCTCCTTTCTTTCTTTTTTAAAAATACTATGAATCCCCATACATAGTAATTCCATTTAATATGAATAATTGTATTTAATCCTGTATTTATTGACTATTTATTTTTAACTTAAATTTAAGTTAAATTAATTTTTTCTTTTTATATTTAACCATTTAAACCCATATTATTCCCTAATCCTTTTTCTGCAGTTAATAAAAATAAGCAATCTAAACCAGCTAAAATTCCATCATTTAAAAGACCATAATTCTCATCAATATATGATTCAATTTTTGTAAAATCTCTTTCTTTAAAAGATTCCCAGGAATCACAATTTATTTTAACACCTAGTTCAGAATCATAACCTTCATTATCGAATTTTGTTTTAATTCTTTCAGTAATCTTATCTCTAATTAATTTTGATCTAAATCCATGAATTTTCCAATTTAACCAAAGTTTTAAAACATTAATTAAATCATTATTTAAATTTAAGTTTTGATTAGGATTTGAAATCCAAGAATTTAAATTAAAAATTTCACTAATTCTTAAAAAATCAATAAATGATGAAATCATTGAATATAGTGATAAAATTGATTGATCTTTTATATTATTTAAATTATTAATTTTTGATTTAATTTTATCAATTGAATCGACTGAAATTTCATTTGAATTTTTTAAATTTTCATAATCAAATTGTTGATCTTGATAATTTATAATTGGTAAACCTAATTTAACAAATTTAATATTTTTAAAACTTTTTTTTTCTAAATAATTTATAATTATATTACTTAAATTTGATAGTTTTGAAAATTTAGAAATTTCATTATTAATAAAAATTTGAATATATTCACCTAAATAAACATAATGATCATGAAATGGTGCAGTTTTAAAATTTTTAAATGATTTAATATCAAAGAATGTTAAAAAAATTGAACCACCTGGTTTTAAAATTCTATTAAATTCATTTAATCCAATTTTAATATCATTTTCATTAGAAATTAATCTTGAGAAATCTGGTAAATAAATTAATGATTGTGAATTATCCTTTATTGGTAATTTATGAATTGAAGGTGCAGTAAATGAAGAATAATTTGACAGAAATTTTTTCTCATTTGAATTTAATTTTGAATTTTTAAATTCATTTGTTAAAAATATAAAATCATTAAAATGAGGGTATTGTTGTTGTAAATCAATTGGTAAATAACCTGATTTTGAAAAATCAGTAAATATTTGAAATCTATCAGATAAAATAATAAAATTTGTTTTAAAATTTGGGAAATCATGTCTTAATTTCCAACCATCAATTAATTCAAAATATGATGGTGATATGTGATTTTTAAATAATTTTGGTAATGATTCATCAGGTGATGGTATAAAAGATTTAATTTTATTTGATGTTATAATACAAATTTCTGAATTTAAGGTTTGGTTTGATAATAAATTTAGTAAAATTGAAGATTGATTTGATAATCTATTAATAATTTGATTTTGCCATAATAAAATCAAAATAATTCTACGATCTTGAAATAATTCAGAATCAATTTTATCAATTGATGGTAATTTTGAAATTTTTAATTTAATATCATTTAATGAATTTTTTGAAATATTTTCAGTTCCTTTAATAAATTTTTGTTTATTTTGATCATTATTATTATTATTATTATTTAATTTTTCATCGAGTATTAAATCAATTGATTTAAGATATTTTATGTACCAATTATTCCAAAATGTATTTCTTGTAATTGAATAAAGAATTGGATCATCAAATTCTGAATCATCCATATATTTTAAAAAAAATCTTAAATAGTCAATATAAAAAAGCATTGAATGATCTTTTGCTAAATTTATAATATTTTTCAATTTTGAATTATATTCAATCAATAATTGTTTATTTTCAAATTGATCAGATTTAGTTTGTGGATGAAAACGTAATGAATTATTATGATTAGTATTTACATTCCATAAGTCAGTTGAATTATCTTCATGTCTACCAAATGCAATATCACCCGCAATTCTTGTTGCTTTTTTCGTAAAATTAAATAATTTTCTTTTTGAATTTTTAACAGATGTAATTTTTGATGAACTTGTTGCAACTGAATGAATTGAATCTGGTGGTGATTGAGAAAAATTTGTATAATTTTGATGAGTATTTGAATCAATGAAAGTTGGTAATATTTGAGATTGAGATTGAGATATTGATTGTTGATGAGCATGAAATTGAGATTTTGATCTTGCTCTAGCTTGATGGTTTATTTGTTGTTGTTGTTGTTGTTGATATGGTGTTGAAACAGATCTACCCATTAATGAAGCTTGTGTTAATGGGATATTTGAATTTGAATTCATACTTGAAGTTAAATTTGAGTTTGAGTTAGAATTTGAAGCTGAAGCAGAAGGCGATGATGATGTAGTTCTACTTAAAGTATCAGAATGATTTGAAAATGAGGCAATTGAATTACGTATAGTTGAATTTGGTAATAAATTTGCCAGAGAATGATGATGAAGTATATTAGGGTGATGTATATTATTTTCAGCTAAATTTTGGTTTGATGAACTTGGTAATTGATTGTTATCCATATACTGTCTTTTAAAAAGAGAATGATTTATAATTCCATGACTCTTATTTAAATTCTTACCATTTTTTGTATCAGTATTAGTACCAATTAAAGTATCAATAGATTTTTGCTCTGAAATGGGTATTGTATTTATCAATGAGTCCATTGAACTCTTTGATATTGAAATGGAATGATATGCATTATTATCATCATCATTATTATTATTATTATTATTATCATCATCATCATTATTATTATTATTATTATTATTATTATTATTATTATCTATATGAGATTCATCCAACCTATTTGACTTTGGATAATCCATGTCATATATAGTGGGTATAATATTTGTAGTTGAGAGATTTTTACAATATATAGAATGTTAAATCAATTAAACAATTTAAATATTTTGATAACAGAAATCAGTTTAATATGATTGATTATCTGCAGATGAAAATAAATCTTATGCAGAAACACCTTTTTGATGGCAAAAAAGAAAATAAATAAATAAAAAAATTACACAGTGACAAATGGAGATTTATCACTTTCTGAAATTTCAATTTTAATTTCATCACCGCCGATCGACGCAGACAAATTGTTTAGTTTATCTCTCATTTCAACTAAATAACCTCTTTCACTGTTACAATGACCACAAAGTATAATATTTGACTGATTATCATTAACAATTGATAATATTTCATGATGTGATAATTCACCAGTTATATAAAGATCAATTGGATCAGTTAATTGATTGATTTTATTAAAAACTGATGATCCACTACCTGCACAAACTGCAATTCTTTTAATTAATAAATCTTTATTATTTTTAAATTTATTTGATAAACATAATTGAATAAATTCAATATTTAATCCTTTCTTAATTCTATTAATTGCATCTTCAATTTTAATTCCAGTATTATTATTATTATTAAATTCAATAATTCTACCCATTCCAATTAGTTTATTTTCTTTATCTGGTATAATTACTTTAATTTCTTTAATATTATCATTTAAAGTAATACATTTAACAAGCCAATCATTAACACCACCAATTGCTGCATCAACTGCTGTATGTGGTGAATAAACACTTATATTATTTTCAATTAATTTAATTAATGAACGTTGTTGACTATTCTCAGTTGGTAAAATTCTATTAAATTTCCTAAATAAAAATGGATGATAAGAAATTATTAGATTACATTTCTTCTCAATTGCTTCCTCTGCAACAGATTCCGTTAAATCAATTGTTAATAATATATTAATATTATTAATATTATTATTATTATTATTATTATTATTATTATTATTATTATTATTATTACTATTATCATTTTTACTCATATCAATTAATAATCCAGTATTATCCCATGAATTATCAGCATTTTTTAATGGATAAAGTTTATTCATTAAATCACATATTTTAATTAATCCACTCTTTTTAATTGATAATGACATAATTTGATTTATTTAATTTTTAAAATGATTAAAAAAAGATTTTGATTATTTAGTAGTAAAATTTAATTATTTAGTAGTAAAATTTAAAAAAAAAAAAAAAAAATAAATAAAAAAAAAAATAAACTTCTCCTCGAATTAATTAATTTAATGGTCCACTCACTTAACTATATAAAATATAATATAAGCCTATCACGCACAGTGTGTGAAAGTTTTGTCATTTTGATGTGAATTTGACCTTTTCTTAATATATATACATCAGATCAATTAATTAATCAAATATATATGAATTACAAACAAAAATCAATCATTAATTAATTTCAATATAAAAATATGGTATTAACATCAGAAGATTTAACAAATATTATTAAAAATAGATTACAAGCAACAGAAGTTGAAGTTCAAGATATGTCAGGTGGTTGTGGTCAAGCTTATGCTGTAATTATAGTGAGTGATATATTTCTTGGGAAGAATAAATTATCTCGTCATAGATTAGTTAATTCTGCTTTAAAGGAAGAAATTGGTCAAATACATGCTTTTACTCAAAAAGTTTTCACAGTTTCAGAATGGGAAGAACAAAAAAGACTTTTCAATTCATAATAATTTTAAAATTATATTTATTACTTTTTTTTTTAATGTAAAATATCAAAATATTTTACTTTTACTTCTAATATTTTCAATCCTATTTATTATTATACTATCCTTTGTATATTTTAATTGTTTAATTTTAAAATTATAAAATCCATTAATTGGATATATTCAGTGATTAAAACTGAAATTTTGTTCATTTTATACATTCACCGTTCCAAATTGGGTAATCTCCATTATCTCCAGAAATGCATCATGATGACATACGCGCGTAATTTGATTGGTTGATATTTATTTATTTTCCTATTCTTTATCTCTAATTAATATATTATACAATTTATATAATAATCATTTAATTGAATATGGTGGAGGTGCTTGCATCACTAATCTATTACTATTACTCTTTTTATTCTTGTTATCGTACAAGATAGAATCTTGACACTTTTTATTCATTATCTTATCTAATTTCTTCATACGTCTATGGATTTCCCTTTCTTCTTCTTTATCAATTTTATTTGCATCTTTAACTTGTAATAATAATCTCTTGCCATTATTTGATGGCCTCCTTGATGAATTTCGTCTCTCTCGATCTCCATTGAATGATTTTTTACGTAAATTATTCTTCTTCTTATTATTATTATTATTATTATTATTATTATTATTATTATTATTATTATTATTATTATTATTTTTATTTTTATTTTTATAATTTAAATTATTAATATCGCAATCTAGTGTAATCGCAGATGAATCATTAAGTGTTAAACATGATGATGATATAGATGGTGTCATTGAAGTTGATGATATTGTTGGATATAATAATGGTGAGGAATGTGATGATGTAGGTGTTGGCGTTGGTGTTGGCGTTAAAATTGGAGTATTTGTTGTATTTGATAAATTAATACCATTTCTATATACTGATATACTATTTCTACTTCTTGAAGGTATTTTTGACATTAAAATTGAAGAAGCATTAGTATCTAAATCAATTGAATTATCACTAAATATACTATTATTCATAGATTTATCCATTTTAATTGATTCATTCCGTATTTCATTATCTAATTTTTCATTTATAATTTCATTATTATACCTTCCAATTTCTTCTTTATTAATTTCATTATTATCAATTTTTTTATAATGATTTTTAACATTCATTCTAATAATTCTTCTCTTTGGTTTATGATTAATATTTTTTTGATATGCTCTATTTTGAAAATTTTTAATAAAATTTAATTTATCATGAATATCACCAACTTCAAAATCATGATCAGATAATTCAATTTTATTTGAATTATAATTACTATTTGAATTATTAATTATAATATTCATAAATGCTTTTGTTATAATATCTTTATTAAATCTATCACAACTTAATTTATCAATTCCATTACCTAATGATAAAGTTTGCCTCATACTTGATAATCTTGTTGATCTCATTAATGAACCAGGTGAAATTCTAAATGGATTTTCAGGATCTAAATCTTTTAACAGTATTTTATTCTTTTTCCTATTATCATCCTCTCCTTGTTCTTCAATTAATAAATCTTTATGAAATTGATCAAATGATTGAGTTGTATATTTTAAACTAAATTTATATAATAAACTTGGTAAAAATTCTTTAAATAAATCACTAATTTGTGATTCAATTTTTTTTTGTAAAAAATTTGCAATTGGTGTAATTCTATCAAATGTTGAATTAACATCAATATTCTCTAATGGATCATTTTTAAAAACTAATGTTAAACCTTTTGTTTTACTAAAAACAATAATTATAATTGAACTCATTTTAAAATTACTTAATGTTAAATTTAATGGTATATCAAAATCACAATCACTCATTATAAAATTTGGTTTAATAAAACTAAATTCATCACTTATATTATTATTATAATTTTTTAATAAACTTGCACTAATTTTAGTTGTAACAGTTATCGAAGCATCTCCATAATATTTAAAATTGAAAATCCCACGAAATTTATCAACAGCTAAATCTCCAATTTCTAAAATTTGGAAAACTGGTGCAATTGTACCAAAATTTAATTCAACAATTTTAATATCATCACTTAAAATTGATGGTCTTTTACCTGAATTTAATGCTTCCTCTAATAATTCTCTTGCATATGATAAAAATGAATCTTTTTCAATAGCATTCCAATTTAATTTGAATGACATTTTACTAAGTATATTCTTGTCCTTTATAGTAAGAGATAAAGATAGCAAATATAGACAAATTAGTATAACAATGATTAAATGAAAAAAGAATAATATTGTAAATATGGTTAATTAACAAAATAGAGAAAAAAGCAAAAAAAAAAAAA
>JAJLVB010000068.1:0-12256 GCA_030570135.1 Pichia deserticola | reverse complement strand
TTCATTGAAAAAAACAAAATACTCTATAAACTCAAATACATATACTACAAAACTTTACAAGATATTCTATATCTTACTCAAGTCAACTTTCTCTAAATCATAAAGTACGTTTTTCAATGCAATTTCTTTAGATTTATTTCCAAACCCATTGTTTTCTTCATCTTTACAATCATCATTATCTTGATATATTGAACTTTGATCAATATGTTTAAACCATTCACTAAATTTATAATCAGGAAATATTAATTCAATCTTATTCTTTAATATTGGATTTAAATTGATTTTATTTAAATCTTCTTCATCTAATATATCTTTATTATTACTTAATTTTAAGAATGAATTATAAAATAAATTACTTGTTAAATCAATTGATTTTAATATATTTTTATCATCATTTTCATTATTATTATTATCATTATTATCATTATTATTATCATTAGTAGTATCATTACTAATTTTATCATTCTTATTACCTAATTCAATAACTGCTTTAAATTGAGGGTATTCAATTCCTCTTCTCATTTTACCAATTGTTTCATAACTTGTCTCAAAAACTGTATCAATTTCATCAATTCCAGCCAAATTCGCAGTATTCGGATATGCAACTAAAAATGCTTTCTTAAATTCACTTTTAGTTAAATAACCTTTGGATCCAGTATCGTGTTTGTCAAATAATACTTGGATTGGATCAATATTTTTCTTAAATTGAAATTGTTTTTGAATTAATTTATGAACTAATAAATGAGTTTTTAATTGAATTTTATCATTATCTTTATTTTCATTAATATTATTAATTTTTAATTGTGATTCTTCAAAATTTTCTGCAATTTTTGCAATTTTTAGAACTTCAAATGCTTCATTTGTTTGAATTTTAATAGAATTTGAAAAATTAATTGATTTATTAATACAATCTTCAAAAAATTTAAATTTTAACCTTTGTTCATTTATAATTGATTTAAAATACTGCTTATTAAATCCTTTACCTAAACTTGAATTAATCATTTCAATTTCATTTAAATTAATTATTGTCCTTAAATGAAATTCTTTTAAAATTATTAAATCATTTTTAATTATTTCAAATTCTTTAATTTTATCATTTAAATTATTAATTTGATTTGCCTTAAAAATATCATTCTCAATTAATTTAAAACTTTTACTTAAATTTAATTTATTTTCATTAAATGATTTAATCAATTTCTTTAAATTATTTTCAATAAATTCATTTGCATTAAAATAAACATTTGATTCTGATTTTTTTAATAAATCTAAAAATTTAGAAATCTTATTAATTGATTTCTCTGGTGGTTCAATAAATTCTTGTAATTTATAATTATGAAAAATATCAGTTAATTGAAATTTATCAATTTTTAATTCAATAAATTGTTCATAAATTTTCTCATTTGTTGATTTCCTAAAATTTAATACAAATAATAAATTTTCAATTGCTTTATTAATTGATAATGATAATAAATTCTTATTATTATTTAAAATTTGATTTTCAATTTCTAATAAATCACAATTTTTTAAATTAAAATCTTTTAAATTATATTTTTCATTAATTGAAATTTTAATTTTATTATCAAATGATTCATAATCATAATTTTCATATTCTGCAAATTGACCTAATAAATTAACAATTTCTAATAATAATTTCTCTAATTTTGATAAAAATTGATTTTTCATCATTATAATTTTAGATGAAATAACTAAAAATGTTTCAATTCTTAATTTTAATGGCATATTATAATCATGTTCAGCAATTGCACTTGCTTTATTTAAAATATTTGGGCCAAAAAATTCAGAAAATTCACCTTTTTTATTAACAATTTCTTTTTCAATTTCTTTTTCTTTAATTTTCTCCTCAATATCATTTTTATTAGATTTATTAAAAATTTCAAACCAACAACTAAAATATGCAATTATACTCCATTCATCAACTAATTCATTATTTAAATCATCAACATTTAAAAATGATGGTAATTTATAATTTTCATTAACAATTTGAAATATTTCATTTATCTTTTTATCTTCTTTAATTATACCTAAAGAAATTGCTAATTTATTAGTTAATCCACCTTTATCATTCCAATTTAATGATTTAAAATTAACTTTAGATTGAATTAAATGATTATCTTTTTTATCATTATTTTTTAATTTATTAACTATCCATAAATATAATAAATCTTGTTTATTTTTATTATCATTTAATGAAAACATTGTAAAATCCCAAAATAAACTCCATAATAAACCAGGAACTAATTTTTCATTTGATTCTAAAATATCTAAAGCTGAGATTCCTCTAATATTAATATCACTAACATTACTTACTTTTGAAACTCCATTAAATGGTGATAATTTACTTGTATTTAACCATTGCATAAAAATTTCAATATTTGCTAATTTTTGAAATCTAGATAAATCTTTATTAATTATTTTAATTTTTTTTAAATTTTTTTTAATTGGTGATGATGATGGAGTTGATGATACAGATTTTAAATTTTCATTATTAATAGAATTTGGTGAAACTGGTGGTGTTGGTAATGAATTGTTATTGTTGTTATTATTATCATTATTATTATTAGATTCAGTGGTTGGTATTGAGAAAATTTCAGTTGATAAAATACCATTTGTTGAAATATATAAAGGTTTAAGTTTATCAGATTCGGCAAAGCTTGTAACCACATCGATTAATCTTAAAAGAACCGTACCATCATCTAATTGATTAAGATTTGTAATCAAAGTTGAAGCATTTAAATGGAAACTAATCCAACCAAGCAAAGCAGGTATATTATCATAATTAATGTGGCGGAGTTGTTTCCTTGGTGAAACATTAGTAGTAGAATCAATGCTATCTGAAATAGATGACATTTCCTATCTATCTATATATATATATATATATATATAAAATAAATATATATTAATTATCTTAATAGGCAATTAATAAACATTTAAAGTATTATAGCAACAATGCAATGCATATGTATCAACCAACACAATAAACTTTATTATGAAAATGAAAGCGAATTTCTTTTTGCGTTCAAATAAATTAAGCATTATAAATTAATTTGATTTTTATTATTATTTATATTATGTTATAAAGTTTGTGGATAAGTAAAGTATTAATTATTTAATTGAAAGATAGATATCATCATTGTTTGAAGAAAGGATGATCCATTGCCTCTTTAGCTGTAAGTCTTTCTTGATGATCATAAACTAATAAATTATCAACTAAAGAAACTACATGTGGAGAAGTTGATAAATTTTTATTATCATTATTAATAAAAGCAGACCAAGGTCTACGTGGATATTGACCTAATATATCATCATATTCATTTGAAAGTTTAATATTATATTTATTACAATAAGCCATTAAATCATCAGTACCTAAAACTTGAGCAATTTTAACTAATTGATCTTGATTTGAATCACCTTTAAAAAATGGTTCTTTTTTAAATATTATTGCAGCAATCATTGCACCAACTGACCAAAGATCTAAAGAATAATCATATTGTTGTAAATTAATTAAAAGTTCAGGACCTTTATGATATCTTGATGCAACTCTAACATTAAAATCCATACCTGGATGATAAAATTCAGCTAAACCCCAATCAATTAATTTTAATTTTTTATTTAATGGATCAATCATTATATTTTGTGGTTTAACATCTCTATGAATTATACCCATTGAATGTGAATAATCTAATGCAATTAATAATTGAGTAAAATAAAATTTAATATCATTAATTGTAAATTTTGGATATAAAATTCTAAAATCTACATTATTAATTCTTTCAAAGATTAAAGCTGGAATTTTTGAATCTTTATCTTGTATTAAATCATATAATTTAACAATATTTGGACCACCAGTTAAATTTTTTAAAATTTTAATCTCTCTATATATTTTCTTTAATTTAACAGGTTTTAAAACTTTTATAACACATGGTTGATTATTAAGTACATTAATACCAGTGAAAACTTCTGAATATTTACCCCTACCAATTTTGGAGACAATTTCATAATTTGAGATATCACCCCAAGTTATTGAACAATTTTCATAATCCCAGTATTCTTTATCCTTACGTTCATTAGCATCAGCGTAAACTCTTGCAACTGAATAAATTTTATTTCCTGCAGAATTAATTTCTCCTACAGACATTGTGTTAATGTATAAATTTAGTAATAAATTTATATATTATTAACATTATCAATTTCAAACTCCAACAACAACAACGAAAACAATTCAATTAATTAATTAATTAATTAATTTAATTAATTATTAAAGATAATTTGATTTACTCGCCATTTTTCTCTCGCCCTCCTTGAAACTTTAAATTATTATTATATAAAATATTTAGCTTAACTACTTAAATTAAAACCAACACCACTTACCGTTACCATCCCAATATGTTGGATTATTATCATTGTTATCCTTGTTAAGGTATTGAATAGCACTCAAACTAGAATTGGTCTCCTTGATATGATAATCAATACCACCATCATTTTTTAAAAAATTTAAAAAAGAATTGGTATTTTCTTCATTATTAATATTATTATAATCTCCAATATCTGTCATCCATCCATAAATTTTTCCCATTTTCCATTTTTTACATTGATTAATTACAAGTTTAATTAATTTAATTGCATAATCTTTTGTATTAGAATGCATAGCTAATATATAACAATCATTTGAATGAAATTGTGGATAAAATACAATATAATTTAAATTATCTTTTTCATCTTTAATTGTAAAACCTGTAATTACATTTAAAATTTCATTTACTTTATTATTATTATTATTATTATTATTATTATTATTATTATTATTATTACTTCTTTCTCTTTCAATTCCACATGGTGCTGGAATTGATGGATAATTAATTGCCCAATAATTAACTCTAGCTCTATTTGCAAACCATTCAAATATTCTAACATTTGGTTTTAACATAAAATGAGATCCTTCTTTTAAATTTGATTGATTAATAACTAATTGTTTCATTTTATTAATATAATCATTTGAAATTTCATTAAAATCCATAAATAATGGATTAAATTGGAAATTCTTATTTAAATTAAATTGATTTAAATTATTTAAATTAATTTCAATTACAGGTATATTAAAACTTTTATATCCAAATTTTGAATAATATTCACCAACTTCACTATATAAAAATGCAGTATCAAATTTACCATTTAATAACTTTTTCATCTTTAAAATTAATTCATTCATCATAATTGATGCATTACCCTTTTTCCTAAATTTTTCAACTGTATAAACAGATCCAATAACTGCACTTTTACAATCAATTAATTTACCATTATTTGCAATCCATGAATCTCTAATTAAAATTTCACATGCTGATTCAATAATATTGGTTTCTGAATTTTTTAAAATAAAATAAATACCTCCATTAATTTCTTTAAAATAATCATCCCTATTTAAATTCATATAATTAGATTCATAATTAATCGCATCTCTATGTTGATATTGTTTTAATGTTAATGGTTCACCCCATGTAACAAAATTATTAGCTTGACATTGTAAAATATCTTCCTTGGATTTAGTTATATACAATTCTAATACCATATTATTAAATTGATTGGATTGATTAAATAATGGGTTTAATTAGAAAAAAAGAAAGGTTATATGTTTGTATATTAAATTTAAAGAATTAATTACTCGAATTTCTTTGACAATTTTATATTATTTTATTTTATTTTATTTTATTTTATTTTATTTTATTTTATTATTTTTTATTTTTTTTTAACACCTTCTCTCAATATATTATTAAAGTTTATAGTACAATCTATATGAATACAATAGAGATTGATTTATCATTAATTGGAGCAAATTTTAAGTTAAAATTAATATCAAATGATTCATTACCCTTATCAAAATATAATTTAATCTCATTAATTGATTATCAACATTTACCACCATATTTAATATCCAAAGATAAATTTAAATTAAATATCAATAATGAATTAACTGATAAAAAGGAATTAAGTGATATTTTAGAATTTATTGAAATTTTATTCAAATCGAGTATTTCAACTAATAAAATAATTTCGTTATTATTAAAAACTGAAAATTTAAATATTTTTAGTATAATTTATCCTGATTTAATAACAGATGATAAATATTCAATTAAATTGGGTTATATCGATATAAATGATAATTTTATATCAAAATTTTTAATCAATTATAATAATATTAATAATAATATTAATAATAATATTAATAATAATAATAATAGTGTATTAGTAAATCAAGATAATTTAAATAATCAATCACAATCAACACTTGCTAAAAGTCTAAATGCACATATAATCCGACGAAAATTCAAAATTACAAATAATTCGTCATCATCACTTACATCTTCAACTACATCAACGACAACAACAATTTCATCAGTAAATAATAATAATAATAATAATAATAATAATAATAATAATAATAATTTAATGATTGAACCATCAATTATATTTACATCAGATAATTTTATTTCATCAATAGAGAGATTAATTAAAGGTGAATTTAGAATGCGTCGATTTAACTCTAAATTCGATAATACAACATTAAGAAAATTTGAAAAATTATTAATTAGATCAGTTATTTTCAAATTTCGTGATAGATCAGGCATGCAATTTATAAAAGAAAACAAAAAAGCTAACGACGGTAATAATGATAATAATAATAATAATAATAAAATCATTATAAAGATTTCTGTAAGTGAAATACAAGATACTTTAGAATCGTTGATACCTGTGTTAATTTAATACAATAATTGTGGCAAAACCTGTACAAAAAAAATAAAAATAATAATTATAATAATAATAAAAAGAAACGATGTAGCTGTCTCATAATAATAATAATAATATTTACCGTATTAAGTAATAAAATAGTTAGTACTAGTGAGTTAAAAAAAAAAAAGAAAGAAAATTTTTCTTCTTCTTTTCCAATTGTGAGAATTTTTTTTTTATCAGCGAGAGTACTAAATAATAAAACGTTAGATAAATTGATATTGGTTTTTAGGACAGGTGAATTTTAATGAAACTTCTTGTGATGTATATATATAATATATATATATATATATATATATATATATATAGAAATATATAGAAATATTTTAGTTAAGAACGATTTTCATGTTTTAATAAAAAATAGAATTACATTTGCAAAAAAATTTGGCAATTAATTAAAAAGAATAGAATTCATTCAAACACTCAAAAGACAATAAAGAAAAAAAGATGAAATTTGCAAAAGTATTTCAACAAGTTCTTGCAGAGGAGGAAATTCCTGAAGAATGGAAAGATAGGGCAATTCAATATAAAAAATTAAAGAAAAGAATTAATAAAGTTGTTGAAGAATTAGAAAATATTGGTATAAGTAAAGATGATGTTATTTTTGATTATGATTTAGAAATTGTTAAATATGAAATTCATCCACATTTAAAATTGAAAATTTCACCATTACAAAAAACTTTAATTCTTGATAAACTGAATGATTTAAATTATAATTATCAAATTAAAAATTTAAAACTAAAAGAAATTAAAAATGGTGGTAATAATAATAATAATAATCAAAGTAATAAATCAATTAACTCATCATCATCATCATCATCATCATCATCATCATCATCTACATTATCAATTCATTCATCAATTAATTCATCAGTTATATCAGCAGTTAACCCATTTGATGATTCAGAACCTTTTTATGAATTAAAAATTTCATTATTAGAGGATACTAAATTTTTTCAAATTTTATATGAAGAAATTGAAGATTTAAATAAATTTAAAACTGAAAAAGAAGCTGAAATTACATCAGAAGTTGAAATTATTGCAAGTGAAGTTTCACATGTTACAATTCCGAAAATGAAAAAGACAGATTTATACGTTTGGAGAGAAATATTTCAATATTATATTGAATCTGAAATTTTCTTTAGTACAATTGAGAAAAAAGCTGGTAGTGTTGATATTAATTTAAGTAAGGAAAGATTTTTTAAATTCTTAAAATTAATTGATAATTCAAAAGTAATTAATAAATTTCATCAAAAAGAATCAATTATTGCATTTCAAGAATTTAAAAATTTAAATTTTCAAATAATGAAAATTTCAAATTATCAAAATTTTAATACAATGGCAGTTACAAAAATTTTAAAAAAATTTGATAAACAAACTCAATTAACTTCAAAGAATATATTCCCTGAATTAATTATTAATAGTAATGAAATTAATATTTTAAATGGTTCAATTGCAACTGATATTTGCTTTATAATTTCTAAAAAATTATTAACAATTGTACCACAAATTGATGATTATTTATGCCCAATTTGTTGTTCAATTGCATTTAAACCAATTAGATTAAGATGTGGTCATTTATTTTGTATTAGATGTTTAGTTAAATTAAGAAGGAAAAATGAAGATAAATGTCCTTTATGTAGAAATCAATGTTTATTATCATTAACAAGTGATGATTTAGATTTAGCTCAAGTGAATTATATGAAAACTTATTTCCCAAAAGAAGTTAAAGAGAAAGAAATGGAAAATAGTCGTGAGATATTGCAAGAGCAACATATTATTGATCCTGATGGTAAAGCATGTATTATAATGTAATTTAAAATGTATAATAATAATTTTTAACAATAAATAATAATAATAATAATAATAATATAGAGCGACAAATAAACCAGGAAAAAAGGAAAAACTTTGATTTTTCGTATTTTTTTCATTTTTTTGTTTCGTTTGAAAATCCCCGGAAATTTAAATTATTTTATAATATTTGTTTATTTTTTCCTGTGCTCCGGATATTTATTAACTTAATCCGCAAAATTAATTAGTTAATTAATTAATTAATTAGAATGTTACGATTTGACTTAATATATTACTAATTTTTATTATTAATCAGACTTTTGTTTACTAGGAGTGGCCTTACTTTTGATTAAGTTTAATAATCTATAACGCGTTGGATTATTTAGTTAAGTTATAAATAAATTACATTGTTAGCATATATTTACTGCTTATTATAATTAATATATTATGATTTATTTTTAAAGACGGATAAATTTAAAAATTATCACTCATATTAAATACAAATACAAATGAAAAAAAAAAATCTATATATACCCCACTTATAAACTATAAAATAAACAAGTAAATTTATGAAAATAAACACAACTTATATAATTAATGTTCCTTTCCCTTCCCACCACTTATTTAATTAACATATAATCTATATATAATTTATAATTAAATTTTATTATGAAAGTGGAGAGTCGGATTTATTTTTGTTTTATTTTGTTTTGCCCCATCTAAAACAGAATAAAATAAAACATCCCAAAAATTGCTTACATTGTGTTATGTTTTTCCTGTTTTAATTAATAAATTATTCTGTTTCTATACTATAAGACTTTAATATCGCGGCCGTCTGCGGCTTTGTCTTTGTCTTACTTGCTAATGAAAAAATGGAAAAATATTTGCTAACTTTTTTTTTCCGATTTGCCGTATACCCGTTTAAAATCTAATAAAAGGAACAATAAAATTTTAACTTTTTAAAAGTTGGGGAAATTAATTAATCTGGAGAAACTAATTTTTAATGAATGACTTTTAAATTGGGGTTTCTTTAAATGCGGAGAAAATATATTAATTATATATATGCCTTTTGTTTATTTTCATCATATTCAACAAATCTTCTAATGGATTAATTTTCAAAAATTGTTATAAAAAAACACCAATATCCCCTTGATTTCTATATCTTTTTTATTGTATATCTTTTTCTTCTTTATTCTTTATTTTTTATTTTTTATTCTTTATTCTTTATTCTTTATTCTTTTTTTCAATTCAAACAACAAAACAAGTTTAAATAAATACAATTAAAATATGCTTAACATTTTAAGTAAAAAGAAAACAGATGAAAATCAATCTGTTTCAAAACCAAATTCAACAAATGCTTTAGATAGCTTCCAAGATGAATCTGTTGATAAATTTGATGCTGGTTATCAAGTTGAAGAAGCTTTTAAAGAAAGAGAAGAAGCTCCTTTAACTTGGAAAACTTGGTTAATTTGTGGTTTTTCATCATTTGGTGGTATTTTCTTTGGTTATGATTCAGGTTATATCTCTGGTGTTATGGGTATGAATTATTTTATTCATGAATTTACAAATAAAATTAATGATGGTACTGATAATTTTGCTTTAGATTCTTGGCAAAAATCTTTAATTACTTCAATCTTATCAGCTGGTACATTCTTTGGTGCTTTAATTGCAGGTGATTCAGCAGATTTTATTGGTAGAAGACTTACAATTATTTTAAGTTGTTGCGTTTTCATTTTAGGTGTTTGTTTACAAACTGCTTCAACAACTGTTGCATTATTAGCAGTTGGTAGAGTTATTGCTGGTTTTGGTGTTGGTGGTGTCTCATCAACAATTATTCTTTATATGTCTGAAATTGCACCAAAAAAAGTTAGAGGTGCAACAGTTGCAGGTTATCAATTTTGTGTTACACTTGGTTTATTAATTGCATCATGTGTTGATTATGGTACACAAAATAGAACTGATTCTGGTTCTTATAGAATTCCAATTGCAATTCAATTAGTTTGGGCTTTAATTCTTGGTATTGGTTTAATCTTTTTACCAGATTCCCCAAGATTTTTTATTAAAAAGGGTAAAGTTGATGAAGCAATTCTTGTTTTATCAATTTTAAGACAACAACCAGAAGATTCAATTTATGTTCAAGAAGAAATTGCTGAAATTATTGAAAATCATGAAAGGGAAATGGCATCAATTCCAAATCAAACTTATATTCAATCTTGGACTTCATGTTTTAAAGGTAGTTTAAGAGATCAATCATCAAATTTAAGAAGAACAATTTTAGGTACTTCATTACAAATGATGCAACAATGGACTGGTATTAATTTTATTTTCTATTTTGGTACAACATTCTTTCAAGAATTAGGTACAATTAAGAATGAATTTTTAATTTCAATTATTACAACTTTGGTTAATGTTGGTTCAACTCCATTATCATTTTATACAGTTGAAAAAATGGGTAGAAGAATTTTACTTATTTATGGTGCAGCTGGTATGGTTATTTGTGAATTTATTGTTGCAATTGCAGGTACTGTTGATGGGGATAATTCTAAAACTGTTAGTGCAATGATTGCATTTATTTGTATTTATATTTTCTTCTTTGCATCAACTTGGGGTCCAGGTGCTTGGGTTGTTATTGGTGAAATATTCCCATTATCAATTAGATCAAGAGGTGTTGGTTTATCAACTGCATCAAATTGGTTATGGAATTGTATTATTGCAGTTATTACACCATATATGGTTGGTACAGATAAAGGTAATTTAGGTGCAAAAGTTTTCTTTATTTGGGGTGCATTATGTGGATGTTGTTTAGTTTATGCATTTTTCTTAGTTCCAGAAACTAAAGGTTTAACATTAGAAGAAATTGATTTAATGTTAGCTGAAACAAATCCACTTACATCTTATAAATGGAAACCACATGCAATTCCAATTGAAAATGATTATTTAAAGGAAAAGACAAGTGTCGATCATATGGAAACTGTTGAAACTGGTTCAGACAATGAATGATTGAGTTAATTAATTTTTATAATTTTTTTTAAACGAAGAAATTTTTTTATAATATAATGCTATGTACTTTTAGATTAAGAAATGAATATTTTAAACAAAACAAAGAAAATAGTAAAAAAAAGTATAATTGAATTTTTATAACAATCTACATCCATAAACAAACAGCAATTACAAAAATCAGAGTTTTCATTTCTACGATAAATTTTAAATCTGTAGTTATATAATTATCTTAATTTTTTGTTGAGTTTTTCTTTCGAGAAGGTGATTTAAAGCACAAATAATTCAAAACTGGAAAGCAGCCTGTCGAAAGTTTAATTTTTTCCCCCTTTATTATAGAATTCATATGTTAAAATGAATTCATCAATTTATTTTAATTACGTGTTAAATTAGCTAGTTCTTAAATTAACATATGATTATTATAAATATGTTAATTAATCAATTACTTAAAATTATACCTCGGTTTGTTGATTATATTGTACTATATATTATTATATTATATTCAAATTGACTTAGCAGATCTTATGGTGTGAATTTAAGTTTTAATATTCTTTTAATTTTGGAAGCTTCGCGGTGTACATTTAATAAAGGGCTTAAAATTTGTAGATATAACAAATTTATGTAAACACAAGATATCGTATATTTTACGGTGAAATCTGCTAATTAG